>JALIZF010001145.1:0-160814 GCA_029948255.1 Telmatactis stephensoni
TGTAAATGCAATGTAATGTTAAAATATATCGCATACTCACTTGTTGCTTGCTTGATTATTTGCCAAAGTTGAGGCCAACAAGACGAGAATCAAAGAAAATGAATACATTTTGAGGCAGGCTGAACCAAATATACTGCTTTCAGTGCCTATAATAAGAGAGAAAACATTACAGTTCTTGGTTCTCAAGAAATCCCCAGAAAAACGTGGTCGCCATGTTGGTGATCTTGACAAAAGAAAATCAAGATAAACCACCAACATGGCTGCCATGTCTTTTGTTCAATTCACTCTCCTGGGATTGGTAGCAAACCAAGAATATGAATTTGAAACATTTCAGAGTTATTCTTTGTTGTATGGGCTTTAAGCTGATATATAAATTTGTGTATGGACTTTATAAAATCACGCTCCGTTGAGGGCGAATTCAATATACGAACCGTAAAGGATCAACGCAGGAAACTTACCATCATTTCAGTTTCAGTTAAAAAAATCATTTCAGTTATTCAGCAAACTTGCTTATAGTATGTAATCAATCGTAACCTTCAACGTTTTGCAAGTTTAATAACTTATAAGACCGCCCTATTCCTTTATTTCATTAAAGCGTCAACTCACTAGCTGTATAAAGGAGCTTACAACTACATCATTAATAAAAACTAACGGGTTCAGTTAAAGGTCACAAATGACTAGCCAACTAATCCAATTATTAACACCTAAATTACCTTTTAAAAAGCTACTCGATTAAGTTAATCGATCTAGGCTGACTCTCTTGTTACCAATTGAAACTGTTGGCTATGCTGTATCCTACTGGAAATAACTGATTACTGGGACAATTGTAATGTATCAATAGAATGACTTCGTTGTTAAAACATCCTAAACTACTCGCTGAGGCTTAACTAACTGCAAAACAGTCTAAATCCACAATATGGCTATTTGTCCTATATTTAGCTATTTATGTACAAACTACTTCAATAAGCAGTGAAAACTCTTAAATCTGCAAAACCCTTAAAAAGTTACGAAGGGCGTGGCATATAACACTAAGCTAGATTTACGAAACTACAGTAACCATATACTAGCTCAAATTTTATTCGTGTGCTCTATGATAATAGTTGTGAAGGTTAAAAAGTTAGTTTTTACCTGGCAAGTAGATCGTTAGTTTATATATGAAGAGAAATGCAGAACAGCCAAACAGATAAAGCTTCTTCGTGGCTTTAGTCGCTCTCTGTCACATTCATTCAGAATCTACTCTTGACGTTTAAAGCTTATTTACAAAAACTAGCTTCCTGTCTAAAAGCGAAATATTTCAAGTCTATAAATATACGGTCTAAGCTATAAATAATTGCTGAAAGATCTGCGACTCCGTCTACCACATTAACTATTTGTACTCTGATTCTCTGTGAGGATCTCTGTCTTCGTTTGGCGTTAGTAGACACTGACATGAAAAGTATGAACAACTTTAATTTTGTTTATGTAAAACATATTTTTTTTGGCAGTGGGAGGATAACATGAAGAAATACATGTGAAAGCTATGGCAGAGAACATTTGAGATCAAATCAGTTAGTAGTTTGGTCAAAGACAAGAAGAATTTAATATACGAAAGCCAAGAACCGAACCATATGGTGCTCAAATCATTAGATCTTGATTATCATTGGAAAACAAACAAGTAATTAATCCAGTAATCTGTGAAGACTGAGATGGAGAAGAGAAAACTGCCCCCCAAAAAACAAAATGCTAATGCTAAAAATAAATTAAAAGCAAAGTAAACAAGTTTTATTTGCAGCAATTTCCATAACTACGAAAAATAATGTTGTTTTCACCTTCTATTTTCATCGCCTTTCTGTCTCACCGCGTTGGTGTTGTCATTGACGCCAAAGTATCGATCTGTTTTCCTTGTTATCTCTTGTCGCACAAAACTTTAAATATCTCCAAAACGCTTAGATGTGTGGTAGTGTGGGGTTCACTTTTTAGATAATACACAGGCTGACCAGTCATACTGTCTGTGGAATTTAGGAATTTTGTCTTGGTAGGTTTTGGGCTTCCTGTGGTCTTAACGGTCATATACCGCTAACAATGCACTTCCGCTAACAGATCAGAAGTAACCGTTAGATGTATAAACCAGCGCAGCGTACCCTGGTAATGTTTCGAATTTGGCGTCAATTCTGTACCGAGGGGAGAGGGTAGGGGAAGTCGATTGACAGGCTTGGTAACGATAAATTTGAAGATCATCGGAAGAATGGCTAGTTGAGTCTTTTTGGAGCGAATTTCGGCAAGTAAATATTATCGGATCGACTTGAAAATCGTTTGGAGTATGAAGGGATATTCTTCCTACATCGTGCTAGAAGGATTTCTACATTGCGCGCTGTATGAATATTAAAGTTATTAAACACCTAGTTATTGTCCCATCTCCCTAAAAACACAAATGTATTCAACAGCTTCAGTATTTTATTTGGTTAATATTTACTGAGCCAAGATATAACCATGAGTTTTGATAACCTTGATAACGATGTGAGGGTTGCAGCCAACTTCGTTACCGGTTGATACAGAGTCGTCACCTTCTCCATGACAACCTGTTCCTGCACCCCCAAAACCGAGACGAGAATCAGGGGAGCCACAGTCGTTCTCTTGGTTTGATATGATACCGATTCGTACCCTTTCTTGTGGAAGAACATTATTGAATCCTTCACGATTGCAATGTGGTTGCATTGAAGAACCAGCGATCAAGGACAGCCAATGACTGCGACTAATGGAGAAGTTGCGGTATTTACCGTCTGCTATCACGTTGTACAGCGAACTTGCGCTAAAACAAATATGTTTATAGTGAGCCAACTTGATATCTAATAAGCAAATCAACATGGGTCTTACTTGTACTTCAACTGAATCCAGTTGGGCTGCATGCGCATTTGCTTCTTGGTTCTCATGCCCAGACAAAGACTGGTAAATGGCAGGGTCCAGTAGGTGGGGAGTTTGGTCTCTTGTTCATCGACACCTGATTGGCCACCGATCACGTAATAGGGAAGTTTGTTGGACCAGAAGGTTGACTCGTAGCGGAACGTAGCCTGGAGTAAGAAAAAGGAATTACATACGTATATACATACATTAATTACAAAATACATACATTGGATTACGCACATACATTGCTGAAACAATGTACGTGAAATCGTTTATGGTGAATAGTTAAACAAACAGACGTGCAGTCTGGTGAGCAGCCCAATAATCAGCTTAGCCACCTATTTACTCTTTCAATCAGTCGGGAAGAAAAACAATCAGTCAGCAGGTAGGCAGTCGATCAGTCGGTGAGTCAACATCAGTCAATATGCCACATAATCATTACCTTGTATCCGTTGGTCTTCATGATGGTAGTCCATCCACCTCCACCACACCCAGGGATATCCTCCATGTAACAGTACACTTTAGTAACGGTTGGATTAGTTTTGATGTAGTACACTCCACTAGCTGCTGACCTGGTTATATGTCAACGAATATCGTTTTTAATTAGATCTTTGGTACATTGCATGTCATAACTAAAGGTTGACAGCCAAGCTTTACCTGTCGTTGTCTAGAATGGCTTTGCAGGATGACGCTGGATTATCTCTTGTCCCGATTTGCATGTTTGGTCCACAAGGTCTAACCTCGAAACATCCGTTAAGTACAACTCTGCCATTGTAGCGTCGGACCAAATTCCTCCTAATTGTGATAAACAGCTTGTATAAGTAATACTATGTTATTAAAGGAAGTTTCTTATTGTCAGTACCAAGTTTAGGATGCTCCTCAGACCACAACTTTAGTGTCATATTTTCAAGCACTAGCGTCAACGCCCTTATGAGTTTCTGTAGGCATCTTTATGTTCTCGACTTGTTTTATAATTATCCTATTTTGACTACACTACGTACGTCCGTATAAATACTACACACAACACATTTGATGCATGGGCAGGTGGTTCAGCCAAGCCCGTGATTTATTTCAACACCTTTTACAGCAATGAACGAAGAAAAATTCTTACTCCTAAAACATCATAGCCGGTCACGAAAACCCAAAACCACACTGTGGAAAAAGGGAACGTGAGCCCCCAACCAATGCTATGATGAAACCTTTGGGGTTTTAAGGTTTACAAAGACATATTAATGAATAACTATAAAACTTGCAGTTGCTATAACAATATTCTTGTGAAGAAAAAACTAAGGCAGCAAAGTAGTCGATCGATCTGCGAACTACTTATACACTCGAATACACAAGGGACCAGACGCTACACACGCATGCACTCATATAGGCCTCCGTGCCGGCAAAATATCAATTTGTGCCAATCTCGTTACTTGCTAGTCACAAATTACATAATTTCTCAACTCGGGCCAAAAGACTTTTTTGAGGGGGAGATGGGGATCTACTGTTACATGCAGAAAGAATCGAAACAAGTGCATGCTTTGGTTTGGTATGAGTCGCACGTCACTATGACAATTGGGCCAAGTTTCATGAAATCGAGGCCAGTCAGTCGTTTCATTGAGTCAAGAGAGTTCACTGCTTGATGTTTGTAGTGCTTTTAATTTTACTTTTTGCTCGAATCAAACTTCTTTGCCTTCTCACTGCTGTGAGAAATAGTTTCTAATCCGATTAGATTAGTCGACATATCGACAGCCGTTTCGAAGCATGTAATGTTATGTCTCTGGCCTCATGGCTAAGCTTCGTTTTGAGTCCTTTCAAATTATCTCCTCGGATTTTAGCCAGAAGCAAAGTTCGTCTGAATTTGAGAATTGATGGCTTTCTACCAGTAAGACTAGCCTCCTCCGCGCAGGCAACACTGTTTGCTCAGTCTCGGGTGTTGGGTGAAATGCGAGAAATTTCTCGTTCTCAGTCTCCACGCGGTTAAATTAACCGTTACAAAGGAAGCCCAAGGAGGAATAATAAGGAGTTGCCTGCGGAGGAGGCTACAGTAAGACTAGCTCCAGGAAGATATTCCTTCGTCAGCGTGATTTCCATGGTATTGCACTAAAAACTTCAGTTGCTACTAAAAACAACAGCGCGAGGGAAGACGACTGATGACTAGCCTCGATGAAACTCAACCCACGCTTTTAGCGTCGTCTGGCATTTTTCGATTCGGTGTATAGATTTAAAAAGTTTTGACATTTGAGAACGTCTTCAATTAGAAGAGATAAAAATTAGCTTGACTAGACTAGCTTGTGAATAGTGATTAAATAATGTGAATGCAATGTAATGAATATTAAAATATCACATACTCACTTGTTGGTTGCTTGATTATTTGCCAAAGTTGAGGCCAACAGGACGAGAATCAAAGAAAATGAATACATTTTGAGGCAGGCTGAACCAAATATACTGCTTTCAGTGCCTATAATAAGAGAGAAAACATTACAGTTCTTGGTTCTCAAGAAATCCCCAGAAAAACGTGGTCGCCATGTTGGTGATCTTGACAAAAGAAAATCAAGATTAAAACCACCAACATGGCTGCCATGTCTTTTGTTCAATTCACTCTCCTGGGAATGGTAGCAAACCAAGAATATGAATTTGAAACATTTCAGAGTTATTCTTTGTTGTATAGGCTTTAAGCTGATATATAAATTTGTGTATGGACTTTATAAAATCACGCTCCAGTGAGGGCGAATCTAATATACAAACCGTAAAGGATCAACGCAGGAAACTTACCATCATTTCAGTTTCAGTTAAAAAAAACATTTCAGTTATTCAGCAAACTTGCTTATAGTATGTAATCAATCGTAACCTTCAACGTTTTGCAAGTTTAATAACTTATAAGACCGCCCTATTCCTTTATTTCATTAACTGTTTATTCACTATTAAATATCAGTAAATTAATTAATAAAATATCATTATATTATTTATTATGTAGGATCAATATGTATATTAGTTGTATGAGAAGTATTGTCATTCGTGATTATTGTATGGTATTAATGTATTGACCCCTTTGCTGTAATCCAGTTCATACTGCAAAAGCAATTGAATAAACACATATCTATCTATCTATCTATCTAACTGAAGCGTCAACTCACTAGCTGTATAAAGGAGCTTACAACTACATGCATCATTAATAAAAACTAACTGGTTCAGTTAAAGGTCACAAATGACTAGCCAACTAATCCAATTATTAACACCTAAATAACCTTAAAGCTACAAAATTAAGTTAATCGATCTAGGCTGACTTTCTTGTTACCAATTGAAACTGTTGGCTATGCTGTATCCTACTGCATGGGAATAACTGATTACTGGGACAATTGTAATGTATCAATAGAATGACTTCGTAGTTAAAACATCCTACTCGCTGAGGCTTAACTAACTGCAAAACAGTCTAAATCCACAATATGGCTATTTGTCCTATTTAGCTATTTATGTACAAACTACTTCAATGAGCAGTGAAAACTCTTAAATCTACAAAACCCTTAAAAAGTTATGAAGGGCGTGGCATATAACACTAAGCTAGATTTACGAAACTAGTTGTCCAGTAGCCATATACTAGCTCAAATTTTATTCGTGTGCTCTATAGTAATAGATGTGAAGGTTAGAAAGTTAGGTTTTACCTCAAGCAGATCCGTTAGAGAAATGCAGAGAAATGAAGAGAAATGCAGAACAGCCAAAAAGAAAAAGCTTCTTCGTAGCTTTAGTCGCTCTCTGTCACACTCATTCTGAATCTACTATTGACGTTTAAAGTTTATTTACAAACTGAACTTATGGCTTCCTGTCTAAAGCGAAATATTTCAAGTATATAGGAATACGGTCTTAGCTATAAAGATTGACAATTGCTGAAAGATCTGCGCGCAACCCCGTTTACCACAGTAACCACACATGACCACAACGGATGTTATTCTACGATTCTGATCACTTCTATTTGTACTCTGATTCTCTGTGAGGATCTCTGTGTGGCTTCAAAATATTTGCGAAACTGTCTTCGTTTGGTGTTTGTAGAAAACATGAAAAGTATGAACAACTTTTGTTTATGTAAAACATCTGCTTTTGGGAGGGTAACATGAAGAAATATATGTGAAAACTATGGCAGCGAACATTTGAGATCAAATCAGTTAGTATAGTTTGGTCAAAGACAAGAAGAATTCGTAATAAAAGAAAGCCAAGAACCGAACCATATCATATATGGTGCTCAAATCAATATATCTTGATTATCGTTGGAAAACAAACAAGTAATTAATCCAGTAATCTGTGAAGACTGAACTGGAGAAGAGAAAACTGCCCCCCAAAAAACAACAAAAGGCTAATACTAAAAATAAGTTAAAAGCAAAGTAAACAAGTTTTATTTGCAGCAATTTCCATAACAACGAAAAATAATGTTGTTTTCACTTTCTATTTTCAGCGCCTTTCTGTCTCACCGCGTTGGTGTTGTCACTGACGCCATTATCGATCTGTTTTCCTTGTTATCTCTTGTCGCACAAAACTTTAAATATCTCCAAAACGCTTAGATGATGTGGGGTTATGTGGGCGGGTTCACTTTTTACACAGGCTGACCAGTTTGACTGTCTGTGGAATTTCTCTTGGTAGGTTTTGGGCTTCCTGTGGTTTTAACGGTCATTTGAAGGCCGAAAATACCGCTAACAATACACTTCCGCTAACAAATCGGAAGTAACCGTTAGATGTTTCGAATTTGGCGTCAATTATGTACCGAGGGAGAGGGCAGGGGAAGTCGGTTGACAGGCTTGGTAACGATAAATTTGCAGATCATCGGAAGAATAGCTAGTTGAGTCTTTCTGGAGCGAATTTCGGCAAGTAAATATTATCGGATCGACTTGAAAATCGTTTGGAGTATGAAGGGATATTCCTCCTACGTCGTGCTAGAAGGATTTTTACATTGTGCGCTATATAAATATTAAAGTTATTAAATACCTAGTTATTGTCCCATCTCCCTCGATGCAAAACACAAATGTATTCAATGAGCTTCAGTATTTTATTTGGTTAATATTTATTGAGCCAAGATATAACCATGAGTTTTGATAACCTTGATAACGATGTGTGGGTTACAGCCAACTTCGTTACCGGTTGATACAGAGTCGTCACCTTTTCCATAACAACCTGTTCCCGCTCCCCCAAAACCGAGACGAGAATCAGGAGAGTCACAGTTGTTCTCTTGGTTTGCAAGGATACCGATTCGCACCCTTTCTTGTGGAAGAACATTATTGAATCCTTCACGATTGCAATGTGCTTGCAATGAAGAACCAGCGATCAGGGACAGCCATTTACTGCGACCGATAGAGAAGCTGCGGTATTTACCGTCTGCTATCACGTTGTACAGCGAACTTGCCCTAAACGAACATGCTTATAGTGAGCCAACTTGACATTTAATTAGCAAATCATTAATACGGGTCTTACTTATACTTCAACTGAATCCATTTGGGCTGCATTTGCTTCTTGGTTCTCATGCCCAGACAAAGACTGGTAAATGGCAGGGTCCAGTAGGTGGGAAGTTTTGTCTCTTGTTCATCGGCACCTGATTGGCCACCGATCACGTGATAGGGACGTTTGTTGGACCAGAAGGCTGACTCGTAACGGAACGTAGCCTGGGAAGATCAATAATTGATAGCTCTTATATATTACATATTATACATATTAGGGAGCATTCATTTTTTAGGAGGGGGGTGGGCCGGAGGAATTGCAGGAATCAAATACAAAAAAAAAAAAAATGCAAGCCCACACTGTAAGGAATTGAACTATATTGATGACCCACCCCACTTCCAAATATGAAAATAGGGTCGCTTGACCTGGTTTAACTTTCAGAAAAACATGACCCACCCCCTTTCATATAGTAAATTTCTTTTGGCCCACCCCTCAATTCCTCCGGCCCATCCCCCCTCCTAAAAAATGAATGCTCCCTTATACATATATATATTATATATTCACTCATTCAACAACTGAAGCTAGCAAGTCACGCTACGGCCACGCTTATTAAAATGAATCTTTTTAGTTACGGTTAGGCCTGTCCACACTAGAATTGTTAGTAGTTACCAAGTTAAATGTTGTATGTAAATGATATTTTTTTATATCTGGGTCCGCAGTAATTGGCTAACGCTGTTGCGGTCAACCCTGTCATTGTCAATTAATAGTTAAACTTTATTTGTATTTCCTAACGGCAATGACGAAGCTAATAAAATAAAATAAAAATAAAATATCACTCAGCATCCCGCATATGAATGCGGCCATATGGGCGTCTTGTTCAATCAACATCAGTCAACATTCCACATAATTATTACCTTGTATCCGTTGGTCTTCATGATGGTAGTCCATCCACCTCCACCACACCCAGGGATATCCTCCATGTAACAGTACACTGGAGTGACAGTCAGTATACCAGTTTTGATATAGTACACTCCACTAGCTGCAGACCTGGCAGCAAACAATGGTTTTATATAATTACAACTTTGATAATAACAGTAGAACTAATTGCAGTTAAATATTTACCTGTCATCGTCCAGAATAGCTTTGCAGGATGATGCTGGATTTGCTTTTGTACCAAGCTTCTTAGCACAAGTCTTTAGTTCATACAGACATCCATTTATAGTGATTTTCTTTATCCCAATTGTTAAGTAGCTTCTAAAAAAGTGTCAAGGTAATATGATCATGTAATGATGAAAGGTTAGTTATTGTAGAGGAAAGCAGGGTATCGGTTTTTCTTTCTTTCTTTCTTTCTTTCTTTCTTTCTTTCCTTCTTTCCTTCTTCTTTCTTTCTTCTTTCTTTTTTCCTTTCTTTCTTTCTTTTTTCTTTCGTTCTTTCTATTTTCTTTATTTGCTTTCTGTCTTTTCTTTCTTTGATTCATTTTTTCTCATTCTTTCATTCTTTTTCTTCGAAAGAGAGAGAATATGAAACATATTCATACTCACTTCTTGCTTGCCTGCAAAGGTGAGACCAGCAAAACGAGAAGTAAAGCCAGAGAAAACTTCTTGAACATCTTAGTAAGTTGCTGAAAAACCAAGAAAGAAATTAAATATGATTCAGTTAACTGATATCGAAGCCACAATAGAGCTGCATGGTCACCTAGTAGTAAGTGCTTAATACATTATAAAATTTTATCAACATTACTTTAAGCCCATTGCTGTTCATTTTGTTCTGTTTCAATATCAGACTTTAACATCAACTTTAGTGATTTTGAACAAAAGAAAATCGAAGAAAATTTAAGAACTTACAGTCTAAAAAGCGTCGCATATCGATTTTAAATGATTTCCTTGTTTGATAATGATAAAATTTAATTCTAAATTCTTATCAAATCTGCACAAATTTCATATTGGAAACTGTCTTTTTTGTATTTATGTCTTCAGCTCCTATTAGCATTTGATTCAGTGTTCTCTTTTCGTAAGAATAAGTAATACTTTACTCAAGGAGTAGATGCTTGGGTTTATACTGAAGGAAAGGCAGAGAAACAACAAAAAGTCGTTTAAAGTCAAAGTCTATGTATATATTATCACTTTGTATTTTCGTCCAAGACTTACCTGCCTTGCAGTCTGTATTAGTTTTTGACGCTCCAGTACTAGCAAAAAACACGAAAATTCTTGTTAACTTAGGAGCACGTGACACTGTCACGTGACACTTATGACAATGTCGGTTCCTTTGTTTCTCGTGGTTTTGTGTTTTGTGTGTGAAAAAGGAAATATATTTTTCGATTGTTTTCACCCAGTAAGAGCCGTCCTGCCAACAAGTATGAATAATGACGATTCAAAATCACTAAGATTTATAGCATAAACATTCCCCCAACAAAAAGCAGTTTTTGTGAACCATGACCACATTTTCTTTTAGTTTGTCGGTGTAGTTGCTGATTAATTGGTATAATATATCTAATAATAGATTAAACGTTTTATCAAACTAATGTGAATCAATATTTATTCATTTATTCCTTCAAAATCATTATTTATGAGACCATTGTTTTGTCGACTGTTTCTAATTCATTTGGGTATTTTTTTTCCGCATTTCCACTATCAAATCACTTAACTTCCTGCAGTCAATTGACCCAAGTCACGCAAGCGTGACATAAATTTTTTGATTTATGGGGAAAAGGAGTTTACTATCAAATTTGTCACATCGATATTAATAAAACTGCAAAGTTTCGGAGAGATTGCTCTTAATCTGACAAAGATATTAATGTTTAAAACTAAGCATTTTCACAAAGAAATGTATGGTGGACAGGTATCACATGCCCGGCGAGCCTTGTTATCATGCTAAACACATACATTTCTTTATAAAAATCTCACAAAAATATCTATCCTCAAAAACTCATAACTTCGTCAGTTTAAGGGCAATCTTTACGAAACTCTGCAATCTTACTAAACCGATATGATGAATGTGATAATAGTAAATTCGTTTTTCGATAAATAAGATATTTTAAAAATGTCACGCTATTGACAGTTCTAAGCCCGGGGGGGGACTCCGATCGTAAATGGACGAGGATGCTCGTCGTATACCTTTTAGGGGTCAAAATCTGCAATCTGGTACCTTTTAGGGTGTCTCAGACTTTAGGGGACTACCAGAGACATAGCTGGTACCTTTTAGGGACTGTTTTGGGGTAAATAAACTACCTAAAATAAGCATGAAAGGGACGATTTCGATGATCTGAATTGAATCTTCAAAGCACATCGATAACAAAGTGTTTCATTACTTTAATTCTTTATTATTGTTTTTGAATTGGTACCTTTTAGGGGTAGAAATGAATTGTTGCCGCTCTAACTCAGGTACCTTTTAGGGGTCATTTTCAAAATTTCCGACGAGCATCCCCGTCCTCTTATATATAGGAGTCCCCCCCCCCCCCCGGGGTTCTAAGGCCTACTTCAAACACCTCACCAACAGTGCATGTGCCGTACTAAATTGCTGCAATGAAATACAAGGAAAGTTCGACATCAAAATAAATTTGAACCACTGGTTCGATTTAGAATGGGTTATAGGCATTCAGCACACCAGAGCCAGCTAAATATAATGGCTCGAACTGAAATTTGAATTGAGAACAATACATGGAAAGTAGAGTGTCAGAACTAGGTCTAGAGTGCAAACAATATATCCGTGCATTAATGCTCCCAACCCATTAGAAAAGACAGCTGACAACAATTTGTGGGATAATGGGGAATGGCAACTAGGTCTCCGTCTGCAGTCACAGCGGACAACATACTGGTCAGTGCATGGCGAGGAGAGGTAAACAACCCTCTCTCCAGGGGTGAAGAGCCCCCTGGCCGCTGAGAGGTGAAAGTCACAATCAACCTCTACTAAGGGGGTGATCATCCCTTATGCTCATCCGAAGTCACATCAGATAGCATTGCATGGCAAGGAGAGGTATCCTCTCTCCAGGAGGGTAAACCCCCCTGGGCCGCTGAGGGGAGAAAGTCACATTCTACCCCTACTTAAGGGTGATACTCCCTACCTTAGCCTCATTGTTCCCATGGCAACTGAGAAGGGGGGGTGACAATCCGATAATCCCCAGTAATATCAGTAAACCATGAGTCTATGGGGCAAGGCGTGACCAGTATGGGAGAGCCTAATCCCCATCCCTTAGTTTATTAAAACATGGTTTAAATGAGACTAGCATATTGTATTACATATATTAACTAGCAACTTTCGATTGTTCTTTTCCAGCTAATGCTGGGATTGTTCATGATAATACGTCTACCTCATGTCTAAAGATTAATGGTACAAACTGTAACAAACATTTGGTACTCAGATATACTAAATAATGCTAATGTATATAATATTATCAAATACACAAATAATTCACAAAGGTTTTTTTTTTTTTTTTTTTTTCCATTAAATATGCTACTAGGACAAAGAGGGTAAGGGTGGGTGGGAAAAATGCTTGTATCAAGTTGGTTGCTTATACCAGAATGAATGAAAACTTTGGCTGATCAATTACAAGTGATACACAACGTAATTGACAGCTTGCAGTGCTGTACTGTGATTGGCTAGGATAAATTAGGCATGCTTAGTCATTATTACAGAAGCAACCCCTAAGCTCCATTCATTGGACTAGCAGCATATTTAACTTCCGGATTACAGTTATTGTTTACCCTGGACAACAGAGCATAGTGGTATGAAAGTGTGACCTTAATCCCTGTGTTGTCCTGATAGCATGATTCATTTCCGGGAATAACAATGTCTGTTTATTTAAAAACAAGTAGCTTGTCTTATCTTACACCTATTCCAATTGAGACTAAGTCTGCACTGGACCAAAAGCGTATAGTTGTAGCATTAACTTTAATTTATACTGCGTATAATTATGTATTTAATGCTCCCAACCCATTAGACACATTAACTGACAACAGTTTGTGGGATAAATGGGGAATGGTGATTAGGTCTCCGTCTGCAATCACAGCCGACAGCATACTGGTCAGTGCATGGCAAAGAGAGGTCATAATCCTCTCTCCAGGGGTCATAATCCCCTAGGCCGCTGAGGGGTGAAAATCACATTCAACCCCTACTGAAGGGTCATAATCCCTTATTAGCCCCATTGTTCCCATGGCAACCGATTCACCGATTCGGAGGGATTATTAATTCCCAGCCTATATTAGCAATATGCCATGAGTCTATGGGGCAAGGAGTGACCAGTATGGGAGCACCTAACCCCACAAATACACATAGTGTATTCCCCATAGACAAACAGAAAACTGAAACATATTGAATTAACTTATTGAACTATGACTTAGCTGAGTTAACTAACTTTTGGGCCACCCCTGATAACATCGACTTAGGGCATTGAATGTACCTCTCATAGCAGTCTGAAGACCACCTTCCCAACGTCTTAACTAACCATGGGGGAAGGCCCACCGAGGCTGCAGTTGTTGCTGCTCCAATGCGATAGCTGTGACCCGCATAATTGGAGGACTTTAAACCGGAGAAGGAGAGGAGCTGTCTGGTCTCATTGGTTAAGGCATCCTTTGTCAACGGTTTCCCTGATGCATATAGAAAAAGTGGCCCAGTAGAATTTCCCCGTCTTGCCCAATAATATTTTAGGGCTTCCACAGGACATATTGTTTGTTCCGTTTTTCCAATTAAAATAGTTTGCCCTACCCGGAAGGGGTCAGTTTTAGATATCTTCAATCTAACAGAAATGTAATCAGGACGTGCTTTAGATGGGTGAAATGAGACGTCGAGTGGTGATAAGTGAATGTCTGAGCAAAAATTTGAATTGCATTTTAATTCCCCTGAGCGTAAAAAACAACAAAAAATGCGATTGTCATTGCTGACCATATCATTAAAGAATCATAATTTGAAGTGTATCTGATGGCTAAGAGAGAACGAAAAAGATGAAGATGGCTGACTGTAATCGGTAACCGAGTTCTAATGAAGCAGCCTTGAGATCGTTTGATACCTCGACATACTAATTGTAAGCGAAGGAATTTCTTAAGATGAAGCTCATACCCCGAGCGGATGTGCAAGTGTCGAACAGAAGCTAAGTAGCCTTTAATAGATGAATACTTGATAGATTTGGCAAGGTAAGAAATGTACTGAATAAGAGTATCTTCATTGGTTGGCATTGCTTGGCAGTTTTGAGGTCTATACAGGGTGAGAAAATCAATAAAACGCTTTTCACCTGAAGAGTAGGTTTGCCTAGTTGATGCAGCAACTGATAGTACGAGGTAGTGTTCAATGTCAGACATCAGATCTCCAGGAGCACTAGGGGCACAGGGCATGAATCTTTGTCTGCATGAGGTGCTAGTTTGCGAAAACAGTCCATCTGAAACCGAGAAAGGGAGTCAGCTCATATTACGTTCTTTTTGCCCTCAAGTTGGACTTGAATGTAAAAATTATACTTAAGCGTTAAGAGTGTGAGGTAGTGAACAAGATCCATCACCCGTGGAATCCGAGACCATTTTGAGTTAACAATACTGACAACTGATTCATTGTCACAGAAAAAGAGAATGCGTCTATTAGAAAATGTTTTAGCCCACACATCGCAAGCCACCACTAGAGCAAACAATTCTTGCCAAGCAATAGAAATGCCGGGTTGATCTAATTGTTACTGTGATTTCCAAGTACCTTGAAACCATTGACCCCCTAAAATCCCCCCGTAACCCAAGGACCCTGAGGCATCGGTATACAAGGAAAGGGAATCAGAGGTAACCCAATCAGAAGATAAGAAAAGGGAAGTACCATTCCAGCTTGCAATAAAAATCTCCCACATTTCAAGATCCTTGAAAAAAACACTGTTTAGCTTAATGTGATGGTGAGGCAATGTTGCATTCCTAGTCAACTGAATCATCCGCTGAAGAAAGGGACTGCCTGGGGGGATCACCTTACAAGCAAAATTTAAAGTGCTAATGAGGGATTGTAGTTCTTTAAGGGTGCAAGACTTCCTGCCTTTGAATGAAGAAAATGCAGTAGAAAGACGCTCAACTTTATCCTGGGGGAGGCGAGCCTCCATTTTAGCAGAATCTAATATTATACCCATAAATTCTAAGACTGTGGAAGGTCCTTGCATTGTGTTTTATGTTGTGCAATAGGTATACACAAATTCTTAAAAGTCAGCAGCATACTAGACAAGCTCTGTTGGCATAGTAGGTTGACAGGCCCTGTTAGGGATGGGGGTTCGATAATAAGAAAATCATCTAGTATATGGCAAATAAAAGAGATAGAACAATGCTTTAGGAGAATCCATTCTAATGCATCAGAGAGCTGGTTAAACAGAAAGTGTGCACTTCTCAAACCGAATGGCAGAACCATGTCATAGTAGTAAGAACCTTCCCAAAATATACCGAATAGTTCGTAGTCAGAAGGCGTTAAGGGGACAAGACGAAAAGCTGAATCAATGTCAGTCTTGGCAAGAAAACAACCCTGACCCTGCTCAAGGATACCTGCTATTGCATTATCAATAGTAATGTAATTCAAACTGTAATCATCCTTGGATATGGAGAAATTAATGCTGCTTTCCCCGGATTTAGGAAAGGAGAGATGAAAAATGGTCCGAAATTTATCTGAATGTTTCTTAGGTACGAGACCGATAGGAGAAACCTGAAAAATTCTTAAATGGTGGTGACGGAAAAGGGCCAGCTACGCGACCCAGAGTGACTTCTTTTGATAAGTTTTCAGTTACATTTTCCGGTTGAGCTAGAGCAGTTGGTAAATTTTTTGAAAATCTTGGTACCCGTTGTCCTGTAAAACCTACGTCAACCCCTTTACGGAAAGTATTGCAAAGCCTAGTTACAAACCCTTGATCAGGATGCTCAGCCAATAATTGCTCAAGTCTATTCACATTTATTGGGGTGGGTAGGGACCCAGAAACAAACTTACTTTGAGCGACCGGATGGGTTTGATGTAGAGCCTCGGTGGTCCCTTGCTCTTTCCCTAACCCTATCTCCATCCCTGTCCCTTGGGGAGGGTGACTGTTTTTTACATTCAAATCCTGAATGGGAGCTAGAACTGCATTTGTTACAAACATGCCGGTATTGGCATGATTCCCTGTCGCAGGAACCAGATCTGTTGAATTTATGACAGGTGCCTTTAACGCCCCCTGTAGACACACTGCTTTGGGGTCCTTGTGAAAAAAGAGGATATTCCTCTCGCAAAACAGACGGGGCTACTGTAAAAATAGTCAACCATAGATATTGATCGATTGTTGACCAAACTAAGGATTTATCTAAAGCAGCCTTCTGTCTAAATTTGTGATCATAAATCGCCCACCCTAAGCCTTTGTGAACTCTGGCGGCATACCTTATTAAACTTAGATATTGTAAGAGCTCTTGTGATCGCAACGGGTACTTAGCCGTAAAGACACTCATATAAGAGGTAAAAGCTGTTGTCCATTGTTCAATGTTTGTAATGGATGACGTCGCGTTCCGCTTCTTTGAAACTTTTACAACAGAATTGTCCAGAGATAGGGTGAGCTGGTTATCATTCTCGTCGGTTTCAAATTTGCTTAGATTCTTAGGCAACAATTTGGATAAGTCAAAAAACTCACCGGTTTGGATTTCTCGAACGTATGTGGCTGGCAGTTCTTGGTTCGGCATACTATAAGTGGACGCCGGGACAGGCGCCATATCAATAGCTGACGCTTGTACTTGGCACGGTGCCATTATGGTTCCCTGGCCTTGTCCAACGTGTGAAACTTGGGGAGCAATTGTTGTCTCGGTGTTCTGCAGAGCGTTTACAGCGGCACGAGCAGCGTCTGAAGCAATTTCTCTTGTGGTATCTCTTACAATTTCCATGATCAGGTGTTTGATTTGTTGGATTTGTTCATCAGAAAGTGTTGACTGCGTGGGGATTGATCGTTCGTTATTGTCCTCCTGAGGGCTAATCGTGGTCTCCATGGGTCGTTCAGTAACCGTTGATGTCTTTAATCGTTGGATGAGCGTCCTTCGTACTCCCGAAGAAGATATGTTGCGTCTTTCGCAAAGCATTCGGAGATCCCGGACGGACATATTGTGTAGGACCGCGTGGTCGATAAACATCGTTGATTGTTGTTGTCCTTGCGATCGGCGAGAAGCAGCTGACGATCGGCGCGTACGTGTTGCAGGCATCCTCGTGAAAACCAAGTAAAATTACAGAATTGTATGTATCAAGTTAAAATGCTTGTATCAAGTTGGTTGCTTATACCAGAATGAATGAAAACTTTGGCTGATCAATTACAAGTGATACACAACGTAATTGACAGCTTGCAGTGCTGTACTGTGATTGGCTAGGATAAATTAGGCATGCTTAGTCATTATTACAGAAGCAACCCCTAAGCTCCATTCATTGGACTAGCAGCATATTTAACTTCCGGATTACAGTTATTGTTTACCCTGGACAACAAAGCCACTTTGTCCTAATTGATAATTAATACCCTTAAAAACAACCATTGAGCAACTCTTAAGCTTCATTCATTGTCAACGCACCATATTACATTTCCGGACTACAGCTGTGTTTACACTTGAGAACAAGACCGCTTTGTCCAGATCAATAACAGTTTACATTCCATTGCCTCTTAAGCGTAGCTAATGGTTGTATCATTAACTTTAATTTATATAAATATAAATTGGCTATAAAAATTACTAAATAGTACAAAATAGTCAGG
Organism: Telmatactis stephensoni; assembly: GCA_029948255.1. NCBI lineage: Eukaryota > Metazoa > Cnidaria > Anthozoa > Actiniaria > Isophelliidae > Telmatactis > Telmatactis stephensoni. The sequence goes on from JALIZF010001145.1 coordinate 17,973, forward strand.
GGCGGATCTAGGATTATCTTCAGGATGGGATGCACCATCATATAAATTAATTGGAATCGAAACGTTGCCGAGAGGATATTTTGGAAAAATATTGAGAAAAAAGGACTCAAAGTCGTCTCTGCACCCCCCCCCCCCCCCAGATTCGCCCCTGACATTGCTCATTAAACAATAGAAAACAATAGAATTTGTATAAAATTACACAATTTAGTATTACAAATATTTTATGGATATGCACTCTAAAGGCTTTTAGTTGATTTGTTGAGATAACAAAGAGGGTACAGTAATTTTATTTAACCCGTGAAAGAAAGCTGACTATTTAGTGAGTGTGAATAATAGGTAAAGAACAAAAGAACAAAAGAAAATAATGCGTTTAGAATCTACTCAGTAATAACTAGGATTTAGATATTTTGAAATTGCACTCAGGAATCAAGTACATAACTTTTTATCCTATTTTCTGACTTTTTTGATTTTTTACTCAAAAATTTTTACACAAAGATTTTTTGATGTGTAAAAAATAAAATAAAAAAAAGTCAGTGAAAACAAGATAAAAAGTTATATACTGACTAGGGTTAAATAAAACCGCTATAAGGGTCTGAATGGAGGTTCACAATATCAGTTAAAAGTTAAATTTTCCGTTATTTATCAGTTATTGGGTAAATACTTGGCCCTTTCACACTGAGCAGTTAAGCTATAAATCAAAACATAAGAACACATGCAGATGACAAGGAGAGCAAAAAGCATCATTCATTTTGCAGGGTCTCAATACCGTTTGCATGATCTATTTTGACGTGAAACTTGATTTAAGGTCTAAAATCTTTTTGCGTCCACGTGACATGTATGTTTTTGTGAACGTGAAAGAGATTTGTTAATTATCCGTAACGCGTGAAAAGACCAAATATTTTTGCGTGATTTCATTTTGCAAAGGGGTTTCATTCTTTGATTTTGTTATTTCAACAAATCACAAGACTCGTTCGTACGGTAGTTATCGCCTCATATATGCTGGTGCTGCTTGTCGGTAAAATATATATCATGCTTTTTATCAGTATTTCTCTCTCTATATATATGTGTGTATATATGTAGATTCCTCTACTACAACGATACCACAGTAGTTCTCACTGGGACATTTTTGCCGCGTGAAAGAGAAGAAGATAAGAAACTAAGGTTGAAGGTTGGCTGGAAAGTCTTTTTCCCGGTTTTCTTGTTTCCTTAACACTTCCACAAGAATGACGGCCTTGAGAGAGAGAGAAAGAGAGAGAGAGAGAGAGAGAGAGAGAGAGAGAGAGAGAGAGAGAGAGAGAGAGAGAGAGAGAGAGAGAGAGAGAGAGAGAGAGAGAGAGGAGCCGGACAGACTCCTACAGTTTACAATCTGGGTTCCTTGGTTTGGTAGTTCCGATTTTACCTTTTATAAGTTATTGCCGGGTGCCGCTTTGAGTCCTTAGTCGGAAACCCTACGGAGGAACTCAAATTGTAAAATTTAAGAACTCATCACTACTTTCTAGTCATTTTAACGAAGAAGTTCTCAAGAAGCCTTTCCACAGACTCAAATACAAAATGCTGATAGTGAACAGCGTCCTTTGGTCTCTCTGGCTTTCCTGTGCCGTGCGGGTACGAGTCGGTCAGCGGAAATACATCAAGAACGTTGATTCCTGCGCGGCACATGGCTTGAGTAGCGTAGGCGTTGAATAGTATCACACGCTGCTGACAGAAAAGTAACTTAATCATTAGTCGAATGGCGTATTTTTCTACAGAAGTATTCCTCCCCCCGTATTTTCTTTTCCGCCCCAAAAACCGCAGACCGCCAGCAACGCAGGCGAAAATATCTTAGTATAAGGTGATTTAAGGCTGCAGGCAAGCGTAATGTTAAACTAGTTTAGTTAGTGTGAATAGGCCACGTTTGATATCTTACAGATCGTAAAATTATGGCTTCACTGCGATGCCTTGATTGGATGGTACTTCATGTATACACCTATTTCAACAAACGTTGTCGGCAAAAGCCTACGCTACTCACCCGCCGAAAGGGAGTATGGGTAGAAATTACTAGAGCTATAAAACCACACAAAATAATATCCACACCATAATTCAACTTCAGCTTGCCATGACCTAATACATCAAAGAGCTTCATTTGTTGATGATAAAATCAAGACCACAATGCGAAAAAGAGAGTAAAATTTTGCAACTACCCATACTCCTTTTCGGTCTAGTCGCGTAGGCTTGAGACCTCTCATACGACAACCCTTTTTGAAATAGGTGTATACAAAAATATGATTGCCAAATACATTTACTGTAACGAATAAACCGATATACTCTAAAAAACAATCGTTCCCACTGGCATATTTTCAGAATTTTAGTTCAGTAAATGGCATGATTTCTACACTGACCTGCGATGTGAGAAATCTTCTTGCCTGCAGATGTTTACTATCGAGTTTCTCTTTATGAAGTGATGTGGTTGTTTTCCAGATAACCTGTCCAGGAAACACTTTCATTCCATTCCACAGAGGAGCCTTGGCGTCTTTTCTCTGAAACAAACGTATAATTCCATCCACTAACGTTTGGTAGTTGGTAAAGTTTGAGCTTTCCAGGTAGTGAAGGCCAGCGTTGATCAGTATCGCGCTATTCTGCTCAAATAATGGATAACTTATGATTTCGTCTAATTCGCTAAGAACTCTGATGTCATCAAAGTCCAGATCGTCATCTTGAGATTTCGCCGTCGATAGGTTACCTTGGAAACAAGAATGTGACGTAATCTTATTATGTCGCTGACACTGCATTCATGCACCGAGTTTTGGTATCAATCAACTGAATCACGTGACTTCATATACGAATTATCATGCATTAAATCAGACCTACAGTACCCTTGAAAGGCACAAAAAATGAATGATTACAGCCATTTTTTTTTTCTTTTTTGGAAAAGATCACCCTATCGAAATCTTAAGCGTTAACATGTATTAGAGAAAAATTGTACACCTCACATGACGGGATCATATTTAATTTTTTGTATAATAATTCGTATATTACGCCCGCTCTGATTGGTTGAGAACCGTGATCGATTACAGTACACACACATATGATGACATCACCGAATCTTACGCACGCTCTGATTGTTTGAAATGCTTCGACGAATATTAAATAAAACAATTAGATTATATTTTTCGCGGGTCTACTTCGTCTCATGGCGTGCTTTTTTGTTCTCACCACATTTTGACGTCATCTGTGCATCTATTAGAGTACAGATGCACGGAAAAATGGAGTCTATTTGTTACAACTACATCTCACCTTGGAGCCTATAAACCCAGTTATATGTATGTCCACACCATCTAAACACTCTAGTACATAAAGGATGCTGACGTATCCCAGAATAAAACTGCTCGGCCACTGAGTCTCCATACACCCATAGAATACTATCTTTCCGTACGCGTTCTCCAAACCAGTTAGGGTTGTGAGGTTCGTCGACTGGACGAATTTGATAAAAGCAAATATCAGTTCACTGAGCATGCTCGTAGTATTTCGAGCTGTGAACCAATATCCCACATGGCTGGGTGACGTCCAGCACCATATTAAAATATCAGTTCAATTATAGATACTATAATTTGTAGGTCATGTTTGTAGAAACCTCCAATAATAACTACAGTAGTAACTTTATTAAACGAACACCTTCGGGACTTTAACTGGTGTCCGCTTAACAGAGGTGTCCGCTAATTAGAGGGTCAATTTACAGTAAATATGAAAAGACGTTTTTGCCGAGACATGAGCTAGTGCGCGCTTAATAGAGGTGTCCGCTAATTAGAGGGTCAATTTACAGTAAATATGCAAAGACGTTTTCGCCGAGACCTGAGCTGGTGCCCGCTTAATAGAGGTGTCCGCTAATTAGAGGGTCAATTTACAGTAAATATGCAAAGACGTTTTTGCCGAGACATGAGCTGGTGCCAGCTTAATAGAGGTGTCCGCTAATTAGAGGGTCAATTTACAGTAAATATGCAAAGACGTTTTCGCCGAGACCTGAGCTGGTGCCCGCTTAATAGAGGTGTCCGCTAATTAGAGGGTCAATTTACAGTAAATATGCAAAGACGTTTTCGCCGAGACCTGAGCTGGTGCCCGCTTAATAGAGGTGTCCGCTAATTAGAGGGTCAATTTACAGTAAATATGCAAAGACGTTTTCGCCGAGACCTGAGCTGGTGCCCGCTTAATAGAGGTGTCCGCTAATTAGAGGGTCAATTTACAGTAAATATGCAAAGACGTTTTCGCCGAGACCTGAGCTGGTGCCCGCTTAATAGAGGTGTCCGCTAATTAGAGAGTCAATTTACAGTAAATATGCAAAGACGTTTTCGCCGAGACCTGAGCTGGTGCCCGCTTAATAGAGGTGTCCGCTAATTAGAGGGTCAATTTACAGTAAATATGCAAAGACGTTTTCGCCGAGACCTGAGCTGGTGCCCGCTTAATAGAGGTGTCCGCTAATTAGAGGGTCAATTTACAGTAAATATGCAAAGACGTTTTCGCCGAGACCTGAGCTGGTGCCCGCTTAATAGAGGTGTCCGCTAATTAGAGAGTCAATTTACAGTAAATATGCAAAGACGTTTTCGCCGAGATCTGAGCTGGTGCCCGCTTAATAGAGGTGTCCGCTAATTAGAGGGTCAATTTACAGTAAATATGCAAAGACGTTTTCGCCGAGATCTGAGCTGGTGCCCGCTTAATAGAGGTGTCCGCTAATTAGAGGGTCAATTTACAGTAAATATGCAAAGACGTTTTTGCCGAGACCTGAGCTGGTGCCCGCTTAATAAAGGGTGTCCACTTTATAAGGGATCCACTTAATGGAGGTACGCGGGGTATTTTTACAAGAGATTAAGTACGGCGTCTAAATGTTTGGCCAAAACGTGGTGGTCGTAATATCGAGGAGGCCGCATTAGCGGGGTTGCGTTAGATGGGATTCTACTGTAGCTTTAAAGAAGACTTAGAAGCTAAATAGACAAAAACTCATGCACTTTATATTGTATTTTTAAAATACAAGATTCGAAAAAACTATACTAAGAAAAATAACTGTTTATTTAAGTGTCCTAGTCTTATAGCGCTCGCGCACTAATTGGGGGACACTGTACTCTCACACACACTACCTCTACATTAAGTATTTTGCAAATAATCACTCGACTCACCAGTTCGTTTTTGACTACTTACCGTCACTAGGAATAAATGGTTGCCATACCAACGTGTTGTCAGTAGCAACCCAGCTCCCATATCCATCCCATAGATGGTTGCACTTGAGCCCGCAAGTCAGATCGAATTGGTGTGAGTAATGATTCATAATGGCTTGAAAGAAAGATTGAAACTTTAGCTACCGGACATGAAGTTGGGTGAGAAAAAAGGATGGGGAGGATAATAGAAGTGGAAAAGAAGAGATCGAGAGAAACAAAAATATCAGGCAGAAAGGGAGACGGAGAAAAAAGATAAATAAAAGTACTCAATGAAAAAAGGTGAATTAAGCAGTATTGTACATTCAAGTATAATATATTCGAAAACTGTTAAAGCCCCCTCGTGCGCAATAAGCCCCGACCGAGCGTGAAGACGTTTTGGCCCCTCTCTATACCAGAATCCTTTTCAAGTATCTTTTGTTCACTAATTAAAACTATTGAGTTTGTATTCTCGAAGGAATTGTAATTTGAATAGGAAAGGTTTTTGAAAAGGATTCTGTTATAGAGAGGGAGTCAAAACCCCATTACGATTCGAGCTTATTGACGACTCTTAATTTGATTTTGAATGAATGAGGTAGTACTAGCCTCGCTTTTATGCGACATAGAGACGAGGCTATTCTGGCTTCATCCATTCTAATTAATATGCGTATAAATATATAAAGAGCCGTCTGTGGGGGAGGGAAGGCAAGATTAACCTCTGGTAATATGTTACCACGGGTAGTGCTAAGATTAAAAAGAAAAGGTTCTTTTTCGATGTAAGAATCCCGAAGACATTGAAATAATAGTCAAGAACAAAGACCCTGGAACGATACAATAGCCTGGAACGATACAATAGCCTGGAAAACAAAGACCTCTGAACCGAATTACAATACGATTCTTACATCGAGAAAGAACCAAAGAAAATCAATTCACCTGATAGGACTGGTTCGTGTTGGCTTGACGGTGGTACAGTTATGCTTATTGGACTTCCTCCCCACAGCTTTTTAAGAAGAAAAGGACGATGTTTTACGTCTCCGAGAGTACCCTCCTTTTGGTTCTTTCCTTGAGTATTTCCTATCGAAATCAATAGAATTTTGTTTTCGCTGGGATATACAGTCAAACGTCCCGTAAAACATATTGATATGGGAGGTTCGATTTCCACCATATTCGGCTGGGATCAGGGAATGCTTCAGAATGCATGATCTGTATAAGTATCGGAGGTCCAGCTGGCTTTGGAAAGTGGAATGAATTTTTTTTAGATAACTCTTATTTGAAGGAATTTGTTTTCTTTTGAAATTACGCAATGTAAAGAGTTTATGTAGTTTTCTTCATTGAAGACCAGAATTTTAAGCCAAAAAAAAAAAAAATTGAGAAGAGAAATAGAATCTATTAAAAACAGGAAAAAAAAAAAAAAAAAGAAAAAAAGAAAATTTGTTGGCGCAGGTAGGACTCGAACCCGTTACCAAAAGAAATTAGTATGCTAATTTTATGCAAAACTCAAAAAATCGGGCCATGCATCCAGACAAATCGCTGAATCATCGCATGTTACGTATAGGAAAGAGATTTCGGCCCCTTCCGCGCTATCCGGTAGAACACAGCAAGCTTCGCAGTCAAAGAGGGAGGAAACAGTCGGATCCTAGGCCGTAAATGACTGAACCTTACCACTAGACTAACTGGTCTACTGAGGGATTTTGAGGACAAAAGAACCTTAGTGTATCCTGTGAATTGGCTATCTATTGTTGTGCAAATTACGCGATCCCGTGGCGCAGTTGGAAAACCCTTGAACTGTGAAGCCGATGAGCAGATTTTCAGAGGCGGGTTCGAAACCAGCTAGGGGCGGGTTTTTTTTGTTTTGTTTTGTTTTTTCTGTCTCAAAATCAAAATGAGTTGTTAATCAAAAGAGAGAGAGAGAGAAGAGACCCCAAAAAAAAAGATTATGAAAGAATAAATAGAAATACTGGAAATTACTTCAGTTGTTAAAACTAAGAAATCGTTAAAATAAATAGCTGAAGGTCGGGGTTTCGATAAAACCATAATTCACCAGCATTTACCAAAGGTTCATTTAAAGAGAAATGCATATGACTGGAGTTTCTTAACTACTAGTAGGGAAGGGGTTCCTTCACACCTTTGAACCACCCCAAGCGACGGGCCTGCTACGAGAGTAAACAAACAATTTACTTTCATTAATTTTCTATGTGAAGAGCCATGTAAGAAGCGCGCTTTCATGCATGGACGTTTCAAACAGCGCGTGAGACCTATTCCGGTGGTCTAGACACAATTAAGTAATGGTCCGAGTATAAGAAGTAGGCAACCAAACGAGGAAATTAAAATACATGTAGAGAAAGGTATTAATTGCGGTATTTATTGTTTAAACCGTCCATTTCAATATGGTTAAAACATGAAAATCTTCCATAACTTTAAAATTTTTTGAATTTTTTGTATTAGATTCCTTCTAATCTTCATGAAAGCTTCCCTGAGTTTTAGTATAGCAAAATTATTATGTGGACGGAATATGACAAATTTGAAGCGTCTCTAGCTCGGCTGTTGTTTTGCGCGCTTGGACGAGATTTTTTAGTACAAAAGAAACCGTGTTTCAAACCAGGATTTTTGCACATTTTACTATTATTAAAATGTACTTGTTACTCATATATTATTAGTCTGTAAACCAAGACATCAGTTATGTGAGGAAGTTGAAATTGGCGCAGAACAATAGAAAACTGCCTACTTCTCACTCGGACCACAACAATGTACCCAGGAGCCATATCGGTGAAAGTTTCTATATATGCAGTTATTCTGAGAGGCTCAATGTTTGTACAATTACTTATACATCTATTTCAAAAAGGTTGTCGTATGAGAGCTCTCAAGTCCAAGCGACTAGACTGCCGAAAAGGAGTATGAGCAGTAGCAAAACTACACTTTCTTTTCCGCTTTGGTATTGACTTGGTATTGGCATCACTAAGTGAAGTTCTTTAGTGTATCAGGTCAGAGCAAGCGGAATTTGAGTAACCGTGTGGGATTTTTGTGGCTTTATAACTTAAGTCATTTCTATTTCTTCCCATACTCTCTTTTGGGTGAGTCGCGTAGGCTTGATACCGACAACGTTTATTAAAATAGGTGTATGTAACCAAACCTGTTATAAACCAGTTTGACGGAGGATCGGTATACCCATCACACAATGAATGTTCCAGGACCACATCAACTCTATAGACCCCAGGTACTGTCACAAGAAACAAAACCTCATAGGTCCCATTTGAATGGTCAAATAACGTCCCTGCAACAGAACTAGGACCATTAATGTTCACTCTCCACGAATCGCCACCTATCGTCTTTGGAACACCTTTAACCGAGGTGGACTGGATACTAAATTTACTAAATTCGCCTGCTGGACGTATATCCCATAATGATATATAACTTGACTCTGGGTTTGTCCGTAGGCCTGGATCCCAGTCATTTGATCCCCAATTAATTCGGTCCTTGCAAGGTTCTAATACTTGTTCCCAGTCCACTCGTGCTGTTCTAATTCGACACCAGTCCCTCATAAAATCGTTTAGCCTCGAATTGCCCGAGCTGTTGTAATGTTGGTACAGTTTTCTAACAAAAACGCTACAAGAGAGAAGAATCACGATTAAAGTTATGAACTTTCGTCGACCTCTTGTTCTAGTGATCCCCCAACATTCTTTTTCCAATGACATCGAAGCGCCTTACAAACAGAAATGACACTGGTTTAGACGTATAGCATTCACCAATCAGAGCAGACCTTCTTTGGATCTTTTACTTGCTATAGTAGGTTTTTGTATTCTTTACATTCTTGATCATCTTATGGCAATTAATATGTATTTTGTGAAGAAATATAAAACCAGAAATGTTGTCCTTCTTGAAATATTGGTTTATAGCGGGTACCATAAGACAGCTTTCAAAACTTGCAGGTATGCCACAGGAATCCCAAATAATGACTTTATAACACCTGTATATACCATGGATGGGCACCAGTCCTGTCCGAATGAATTGCTTCATTCTTTCTTCGCATAAATATTTAAGGGGATGTTTACATGACACTAGGATCATCCTAGCACTAGGATCATCCTATAGCAGGCGAATCGTCCTACCTGCTATACATTTACTGCATTCTGTTTAGTAGGATGATCCTAGCACCCGAAGTGAAGACACAAATTTCCATGTAAACAGAATGCAGTAAATGTATAGCAGTTAGGATGATTCGTCTGCTAGGATGATCCTAGTCGGTCATGTAAACACCCCTAAGAGTAGAATTGTGTAAAAAATCAAATAAAAAATTGTAAAGATTTTAATTAGTACAAGTGACAACTTCAGAGTGATGAGATGTCTATTTTCGTCAAAGTTCGTTGATCAGGATATTAACTTAGCTCTGATGAACTTACTTTCATTTATTAAATACAATTACAATCAATTCCAAAATCGTTGGCATGATTAGTATTTTTGGTATTTTCAAGTCTGTGTAATTAATGGTGAAGTAACTCTTAGTCAGCCATGTCCACATCCTTAAATCATTGTTAGGGTGGAAGACTTGGTACAAGTGATCTTTTACCTATCCATCACATCCCTAAATCAACGTTAGGATGTAATACAAAAGGAGACTAGAGAGTGAACTAGTTTGGCCTGCGTCGGTGTATAAAATATAACAAGGGATGAATGGTAACTTGTGACACTTTATAAACAAGAGTAAGCCGAGATGACTTAATGACGCTTCGAGCCTTAATTGGCCCTTCCTCGGAGTAAAGGATGAAAGACATGAGGATGAAACACGCGGATACAAGGGACCTTTTACCAACCTCACCCAGCCCTAACCAAAGTTGAGATGAAACACGTGGCACGAGTTTTTCCAAACGAATCTTAAAAAATTAATCAATCTTAAATTTACTGTAATTTGATTCTCCTGTATTACATCTTATAAGCTGAAACTTTGCACTTTCAATTTACTGATATTGGGGTGCTCTTTCTCTTTCTGGCGTTCATTTTGACGTTGCCGCTTGATTTAGGGGAGATAGGGTCACGTGACCTGTTAGTGCATATGGCCTATTCCACCCGACATTTTATTATCACATGTGATCAAATTTCATCCTCTCACGCGCGCGCTCAGCGCGACCGTTGGGAACGGGCTCAAGCATCGTACAGTGGTAAATTTAAAAAAAAACAAGATGTCGCGCGGTTGAAGATAAAATATATGTGCGTACGTAATCAAGAAAAGCGGTCCTCCTCTGTTCCCTTTGTAGCGGTTAATAGTTTTTTGTTTTTTTTTTCGAAAGCCGGTATGCGTTTACGGATGTTCACATGCACGAAAACGCGTGTTTAAAATGTTGCAGAGAAAAATTCAAACTTTCTGCAACAATTTTTTTGTTGCGAGACATCGTTGAGGCCTACGGTTACCAAAGATGACACACTCGGCTCTCTCAATTTCGCTCTCGCAACAAAACCCCTAAAATTGCATTGCAAGCGCGAGAAAAAAAATTGCAGCGTGAATCGCGTCTTAAAGAACTGTGGATGATCGACATCACAATAGCCAAAAACAAACAAACAAACAAAGCACTTATTCAAGGTAAATGCAACATATAACAATATAACGGAACGACAGAGGTTATTACGCATGTAAACTCAAGAACTAGGGACTTAAATTGTGGGGGGATTGTATTTGTGAATAAAAGAGGAGTTACATTTCATGTACATTAAACTTGTGAACGGTTTACACATTACAATAGTAGATTGAGTATCAGACTGAATTAACTCAGTAACGACTTGAGATAAAATAATACTTTGTCATTTTATCTCTTTTCTAATAAATGTTTGATTTTTTACCTTTTGTATTTATTCATTTATCTATTTATTTATTTACTTATTTATTTATTTATTTGTTTGTTTGTTTGTTTGTTTGTTTATTCATTTATTTATTTATTTGTTTATTTATTTATTTATTTATTTATTTATTTATTTATTTATTTATTTATTTATTTATTTATTTTGTTTATTTATTTTTCTTACAGAACATAATTCACAGCTATACACTGCGACCAGAGCACTGTAAAATGTAGACTTTGTTCAAGGAAGCAATCAAGCATGGCATGACGTAATTCGCAATGAGAACAACTTCCGCTTTGAGTCCCGTCCATTTCGTGACTATTTACTTTCAGTACATGCTCGATAATCAACTCAAGGAAGCTACGGAAACAAGTCACAGTCGATACGATTTCCAAAATGAACAGATTTGTTTTAACTCTTTATCAAAGAATTAGCTTGTCGTGCAAGAGAAAGGGTTGAATTGTTTCAGTTGATTGTTCTATCGATAAGCACGAGTATATTAGTCTATATCGCAGGATGATATGAACTCCACATGGAAACGAAGAAACCCCATAAGTGAAACGAGGTAAGCTCCTACATATATTGTACTTATAATTTGAGTTTGCTGTCATATAATGCTTCTAGTTCAGTAAATCAAATATCATTTTGAAGGTAGTTATAAATTGAGCAATCAAACTCGCCATTGTTTACAAACTACGACCAACGAGCTAGAAAAAAACATTTCACTGGCTGATAGATAAACTATTTTAAAAAAAGTAAACTAATGATGCACCATGGACTGCTTGGCTATGCAAAGGTAGTTTATGTTATTGTATTTCGGCAAGGAAGCCTAAAAGGTAAACATTTTCAGCCCTTCAGGCTTCAATTCAAAAAGGTCAGAAAGTTTCACCGACCCGTTAGCCGATTAAAATACAGAAAATTAGATATTAATAGGCTTGATTTTTCCACAATAATAAGTCATTTTCTGGGACTAGACAGGTTGGAAAGCTATTCTACTGGATCCTACTGAGTAGTTCCACGCTAAAGCGCTTGAATAAATGCGATCTTTCCTGGAACGACAGGAACATGTTTTGTGTGACCTCGAAACGAAAACTATTTTACGGTTTCGTGCATTCACATGTTATTTTTTCTTATTTTTGTGCCAGAAACTCTTAATGTATTTGTAAATAATCATTCCAAATCGCTAAATGACTTATCAAATTTGTTTACGTCTAGAGAAATAGTCTCCTACGCAGCCGCAGTTTTGTTGCGTAGGAGACTACTAGAGAGAGAAAGGGACAGTCCCTAATCGAATTCCTCCACAGGAATCCCAAAGTTGTCACGTTGTAGAACCGCCCCACATACAACTATTTCTATCAATCCCGTTGTCCTTGGTCAGTCTGAAGCTGAGACGGAACATAATTTTTTGTTTTTTGTATTTCCTGACTAAAATACGAAAAAGCGCAATTCTAACTAAAAATTGGTTCGTGGCACTTGGGTTTGACGTCATGCATCAATGGCATTACATCAGCATAACATTAACTGTCAGATCGGAGAGTTTGTGCGAATCGGGGCTTTCCCTAAGCTTTCCCAGAAGCCCTGATATCGAATCGCGAGCCATAACATTAACTGTCAGATCGGAGAGTATATTATAGAGCGATTCGGGGCTTTCCCAGAAATAGAACTGACTTGATCCGGGAAAGTCCAGCCATTGTTTCTAAAACAGGCCGCCCACATTTGAAAATATGTTCAAAGTTGAATAGTTATATGCACGGTATGTATTATCCGATGAACATTCAATTCACCGATTCATGCCCGCTGTGCCAGTTTTAACAGTAAGGTACTGTGTTTAAGTGTTAAAGGTACTGTTGCACGCTGAAACTTTTCTCTGAAACTTGCCTCAATCGCCGTTGCGAGACAAGTTTTACAACGCATTGCACAGTGTAACATGGTCATTTAGCTAAACTTTCCCTGGATCGGTTTCACAAGATAGACGAGATAGTTTTACAAAAAGTGAAACTACTTTCGAGTCCTGCAACAGAAACTTGCATGTGTCGCAAACAAGTTTCGGGACGAAATTTCAGCGTGTAACACCCCTTATGAAAATCGTCTCGAATCAGCGATCGAGACAAGTTTCAGATAAAAGTTTCAGCGTGCATGTAACAGCGCCTTTAGAGGAGTCTGAATCGAATGTGAGAAACAATGTAGTTAGAGTATAAAATGCAACTAGTAAGAAAACAAACAAACAGTTAGAGCTATAAACAAAACTTTGCCTCTCGCTGTATTGTATTATTTTTGTATTTTATTTATTCTTTCCGGCAAAAAATGTATTTCGTTTTCGCTTCGAAGCGGAATATGTACATTTAGATAGGTCAACTGTTTAAGTCAAACATGTACACTAGAAAAATTGTTAAAGCTTAAAGAACAAGTGACATTTTAGAAAAAAAAAGCAACGACTTAGAACGGAAGAATGAGGTATATAAGTAATTTTCCTTTCCAGCAGTTAAATAGGGTGGCATGGTTGGAGGATGGCATGGTTGGCCGAGCGGTTAGAGTGCTGGCCTTTCACCGCTATGGTCCAGGGTCGAGTCCCAGCTCGAGCATTGGATCATATGTGAATTTAGTTTGTTTGATGTGTTGTTCTCTACCATGCCACGAGGGGTTTTTTCTCGGGTTCTCCGGTTTTTCCTCCCTCAGCAAAAATCAACATGTGAGCTCGAGTGATTATTTTCAAAATACTTAATGTAGAGGTAGTGTGTGAGAGAGTACAGTGTCCTCCAATTAGTGCGCAAGCGCTTGAAGACTTGGACACTTAAATAAACAGTTATTTATTTTTTAATTGCATTCTTTGCGCGCAATGGTGTTTACTTCCTGTTACTAAAAATAACCTTAAGCGCCAAGCACACCGCGCAGACATCAATACCAGTTTCCGCGCTCTCTTAGTGATTAGATTTTATGAATATATTACATCAACGTTTCGTTTCCAACACGTAATTCAGTTGTATGGCTGCAAAGTGTTTTAATTAATAATCGATTTATCTATCTATCTATCCAACTGAATGCTAGGTAGGTTTTAATTCACGGATACTTTTCCCTCAAAAAACTGAACGACAGCAGTGAACCATGGCAGGCTGCTGATTATACGCAAGTGAAGCAGTAGGAAAACAATATACAAAACTTATCATATTTGGTGCCCTTAGAAACTTTTAAGTAATGCACAAAAATCCTGGAAAGCAGTTATCAAATAGACTATCCTTGTTTGCTAGTGCTGTGTGCGACGTCGCAAATTAGTGGACGCACAGCGCGATTCCTCATTTCTTGTAACCTGCTTACAGGCTCTCCAGGGGAGGGGGAAACGGGAAGGGAAGGAGGGCGAGGGTCTCTCCTTTCCTTTTCCTCCTCCCCAGTCCCCCTCTCCCCTCCCCTTCCCCTTTTCCCGTCCCCTGGAGAGCCTGTAGGCAGGCTACATTTCTTGTCACGTCGTAGCAGATTCACGCTGTGTGTCCGGGCCTTGAGACGTGACATGAGAGGTGTCCATATTTGTCAAGAGTGGCCTTGGATTGCCGCTGATTTTGATGAAGCACGACTACTTACTAGACTTAATACCGTCTTTTGCACTTTGCATTACACGAACGTCAATCACTCAAATAAACCTAAAATAGAACAAAATATCCAATTGCAAGGAAATTCTATTTTAGATTAGTTTGTAATAAATGGCATTCGAATTTACTTGTAAAATTTGTATTTTTCGAGGCTGGGGAAACGAGGCTTGACATCAGTATCATGTGCTCGTGCAAATGTTGAAGTCTTGGTGGTCGAGCTTCATCGAAATCGGTGGTAATTATAATTGTATTTATTCTCACTTTTTTCTAATTTTTGTCCAGGACCTCAAAAACATGTGTAGTGACCAGGAGTTCACAGCGTTGCCAGAAACAAACGAAGAAGAAGTCCAGAGATTAAGAAATGAAGTGAAACATGGCAAAAGAGGGCCTCTGTTGGACCTCGACTATGAGAACTACAGTGAGTTCCCTTCTGCCGTTTTAGCACTTACAGAGCTACGAGAATTGCAAATATCCAATTGCAATTTGTCGTCAATTCCAAGGTCAATAAGATGTCTAAAGCATCTTAAGCGGCTGTGTCTGAGAGGGAATGAATTCGAGGAGTTTCCAAATGCCCTTTGTGAACTTAAAGACCTCGAGATCTTAGACCTTGCAGAAAACAAGATTTCATCCATACCTGATGACATCCAGGATTTAACAGAGTTAAAGACGCTTACGTTACAGAGCAACAGGTTTACAGGCGAATTGAGTGCAAACATTGCCACTTTATCTTCTCTTCAGTACTTGAATATATCAAAGAATAAAATAGACTTTATTCCAGACAGTTTCTCAAACCTTACCAACCTCCAGAGTCTTAATATTTCAGGAAATTTGTTTAAAGAAGCCCCTAAAGTCCTCACAACTCTTACTAAACTGGAAGTTCTAGACGTTTCATATAATTATTTACAAGAGTTCAAGGTGGATATCTCATCTCTGAAGGATCTCAAGGACCTGGATTTAGAAGGTAACAAACTCTCTGAGCTTAGTGATGTGGTTTGCAAACTGAAAAGCCTTTGGAGGCTTGATATTGGTCGGAACAGAATCGAGGCTGTTCCGGATGATCTCCAAAATCTAGAGAACTTGAAAGAACTTTGGCTTAACCATAACAAGTTAACATTTTTTCCAGACATTGTTTGTAAGATTCGGTCTTTGGAAAAACTCAGCATTTCTTCTAATAAGATCGGTAGTTTACCCAATGCCATTGCGTATTTGGAGAACTTGGAGATGTTGGAATTACAGAAATGTGGACTGAAGAAAATGATGCCTTTATCGATCTGTATGCTGAGAAATTTAAAGTGCCTGTATCTTGGAGAAAATGATATCACCAAGCTACCAGTTGTCCTTCGAACATCCCTTCCGAATCTTACACAAATCGATCTGACGAACAACAAACAGCTAAAGATGCCACCGGAATCTGTGTATAGAAGAGGTATCAAAGCCATTTTCAACTACATGGATGAAACAGAAACCAAAAAGACCATCTTCCACAAACTTGTCTTTTTGGGAAATGTCAATGCTGGCAAATCGAGTTTAACGAAGACGATGATCCAAGGTTCTTCGTATCTCACGTACGAGGGAGAAACAACGGTTGTGCTGGACAAAATCTTATGGACTCCAGAAGAAACCTTGAGGCTTCAAGTGTACGATTTTGGCGGCAGCGAGTGGTATTCTGTTGCCCAACATTTTTTTCTTGGAACAGATTCTCTGGTGTGTTTAGTGGTTAGCCTGACGGACTACACCGAGGAGAACTACATTGATTGCATCGAGAAATGGTTGAAGATCATCCAAGCAAGAGCACCGAGAGCAAAACTTTTCGTCGCTCTGACGCACACAGATATGTTTCCTCCAGAAGAGGTGGCCAACAAACAGCGGAGCATCCTCGAAATGATGAATGCAAGAGAGAAACTCCAAATGAAACACGTGAACGATGAAATCACACGGTTACAACAGATGGGAGAAGAAGCTGCAAATGCAGTCGAGCGGCTAAAGATGTCTTGGAGCAATCGGCTTGTCTTACCTGACAAAGTTTACGCCGTTTCCTCTAAGACTCTCGAAAACATCGATGATCTCAAGTGTAATCTTTTGAAAACAGCAAAAGAAGTTGGTGGCGTGATTCCCACATCCTGGCTTCAATTGTACGACGTTCTTCACTGCTCTGAAGTTTCCAAAACAAAGAGTTTTCTTACCTTTCAAGACGTCTTACAGATGGCCAAGGAAGCGAATGCATTCAATGGCCAAGGAAGACATGCGTTAAGTCCTGTCACCTTTCATAAGCACTTGCCACTCAAAGCGCAAAATTCCACAGAACTACCAGCCAGTAGGCCGGTTCATCGACAACGAAAATACTCAGAAAATGAACGTCCTTTAAAGCCTTATCCAACTGAAAATGATGAAGATGTGGCTTTCTCAGTAGAGCATCTATTTACCGAAGAAAAGTTCAGTGTGTATGAAAGGCGGTCCATGAGAAGCAGACTTCAGAATATTTTGTCCTTCTTTCATAGTATCGGCGATTTACTTTGGTACGAAGGGAATAAAGAAATACGGGACTATGTCTTTCATAAACAGTCATTTGTCATTGATTTGTTGAAAAGCATATTCTCTAGAAGACCAACAGATGTCCCAGTTTTTCCAACGCTGTTAAGAATGGGGATGACCTCAAAATGCTTTGAGCGTGCGGAGAACGAATTGAGTCAAAGAGGAACCATGTCGATCAGACTTCTCAAGGGAATGCTAGAGGACCAGAACCTGGAAGACAGGTTAGTTGATGCCATCGTACAGCTGCTGATTCATTTTGACCTGTGCTTCGTAGAAGAAGTTCAAGACAACAGGATCACAAGACTGCATTTTCCGTGGTTCCTTAGTGAGACACCACCATCAGCAGCCTCCTTGATGCTGAATGAACCGCCCCAAATCAACTGCTGGAGATTCATTTTGGAGTACGATTTTCCTCTTAGGAGTCCACAAGCTCTTTTTGAAACTGCATCCGTCCACATCCACCAAGAAGTCCACGACAAAATGAGCATCACACACTGGAGAAATGGCGTTTACGCAAATATTCAACACAGTAAAATTCTTCTGCATCGGTCAGAGGAACCTGAAACTGAGACTATAAGTTTCTACGCTGAGGGTACGGATACCGATGAATTATGGAACATCCTTACCAAGCTTCACAGATTGTTCAGCAAGATGTTGGACTGCTGGCCCGGAATCTTGCTTGAAATGTGGATCGTCTGTCCTCACTGTACCAAGTACGGCGTCAAGAATCCTTATCGATTTGATGGTGAGAATATTAACAAGTGCTGTCCAGAAGGCGAGGACTTCGTCACGTGCAAAAATGACAATAAAGTTAGTGGCGTACCAGTTCACTTGATCTATCCTATGAAAGGTAAGAACCTAATAAGCAGATTCTCGTACCAAATTATAATTTGAAATCAGGCCTAGGAATGAGACCAAGAGATAATGAAGTCAACCAGCGTGACATCCTCAAAGAGAGGGGTAGGGAAAAGAAAGCGGCTGCATACGGGCCGACTCTCTCCCTTTCCTCCCCCCTCCTATTCCACTCCACTCCCCTCCCCTCAGTGCCGGCGACGCAGGCTATAGTAAGGTAAGAGGAGGAATTTCCCATGTAATTTTGAGATTCATCCTTATATGTTTTTCTCTTATGAAGATTTCCTCAAAACTGCCTCAAGGACATTAAAATTAAATTAAAATTGATATATGAATTACTTGTTTGCCTGTATTTTGCAGCATCGGCATCTACAAATGTTGTAACCCAGAATCAAATGACAAAAGTGGCAGACCGAATTGCCAACGAATGGCGTTCACTAGGTCGAGCATTGGAACTAGATGATTGGCTACTGGATCAAATTGATAACGACAATCCCCTTACTCGTGAGAAGGCCTATCAAGTGCTGTACCACTGGAAAGGAAAACGCGGTAAAAAGGCACAACTGAAGCGCCTCTTAAAGGTCTTAGATAAACTTGAACGACGTGAAATTATAGATGCACTAACCAATCCTGATACAGAGGACGATTCTAGCTATTTGATGCATCTTGGGGGAGAGTTTTGCTCCCCTGCTCTTGAGTAAGGATTTTATTATTTTTATCTCATCTGTATAGAAAACACGAGACCTACAGGTTTAGGTTTCGCTAATCATGTGTCACTGCAGTATAACGAAACTTTCTAGTTAGCAATGTTTTCCATTTGATTCATATGGGACATCAGTTGAATGTATATATTTTAGTTGATATACCTTGATTAACAAGATCGCCTTAATTCGCACTAACTCGCAGTACCAAAGCCGGAGGATTTTTGCTAAACTCGCCTTAATTAGCTCGCTCATCAGTAAGTCATTATTTGTAAATGAGGAGGGGCCATTTTTCCTTAAATCGCCTTAAATTGCTTTAAGTCGCTTTAACTCACAGGGTTGGGGAAAGACCATTTTGCCCTAACTCGCCTACACTCGCTGCGAGTTAAGGCGAGTATAAACACTATAGCCGGTAGGCCCAAATTTTTCCTTTTGTCGTTAAAGAATCAGGGAAAGCCATTGTTGTAGAATTAAGCCCCAAACAGCGAGTACTTACCTAGGTTCCGTAATCGGCATTCCCCTACACCCTCCTGATGCTTGATTGGCGATATATGGCTACAATCCCGAACATAAATGTCCTTGGCACGCACCTATAATGTTGTTAAGGTCTCACCACAGCAACCTGTCGTACTCGTTGAGTGGGGAAAGGGAATCAGATGATACAATGTTTAAGAAATTTAATTTGGCATTCTTTTAGCAATTGGAAAAAAATATACATAACTGTGCGAATCGAAAAACCATGGGCACCAAGAAATATTTCTGGAAGGAGTCTGTTGTTTTTTTGGTCAATCAAAAGTGGTTTTCTAACCTCAAAGATAACGATCAAGTTTCTGATTGGTCGCGAGACATTCCTGAAATACTTCTAGGTGCCACTGTTTTTCGATTTGCACAGTAACTGAATTTTTTCAAATTCATCATCATCGGTTTGAAATCCTGTCCATTTGAAAAAAATTTGCGTCCTTTATCGAACATTTCTATCGGCAGAGCCTAACATTTCTATAGCTAAAGCTGAAACTAGTAAGCGGATTCTGTCGATACAAGTACGTGAGAACATTTTGTACGTACAATAACTGTGGAAGTAAGGGTGTGTTTGAGTTATTCACGGGACGAGTTATGGGCGGTGGAAAAACTCATGTCAACAAGTGTCCGGCTCTTCATGTAACGTCTCACTCGCAAAACATGTAAAACGTGTCCCGTAACGGAACTCGGCCGGGACAAGAACGCTCATGTAAATATAGCCACAGGGACCGCGTAGCACCTTGAAAAAGCTAGGATTTGAAAATAAAGTAGAATACCCAGTCAAAAAAGTTTCCAAACAGAGCATTTTACTAGGTAGCGCAGACTAGGTACCCCCCCCCCCCCCCCCTCCGTCTCCGCGGTCCCTGAGCCATCACAAGGAAATTGTGACTGTTTAGACTTTAATTTAAGGGCTTGTACTGACCAATGGTCTTATCTAGTAGGAGTTAGTAACGATTGGTTTTGTACTGTGTAGCACTTTATAGAAGGACTGGAAAGTGCTAATTGGGCTTGATTATATGAACCGGGCTGGTCCGGTTAAGAGGGCTGACTTCTTTTGTTTTCTTTTCCCTTGGGGCCACAAAACAAGAAGTCAACCTGCTTAACCGGGTAAGCCCGGTTCATATAATCAGGTCCTAAGTTATATTGAAAACCACGTACGTAAATACAGAGACGTTTCGAGACGTGTCTCTTCATCGGTGTATATTGCCTTAGTATAGACACTGATGAAACAGTGACGAAACTAGCTTTTATTATCGATATGCGGTTTATTTCTTTTGTTTTTTATCGGCGTTTAGTTTGCCTTTTTATGATAAACTTTGTTTATTTTTAAAACAGCCGAGAAATGAGAATACGTGGTTCCACATGTATGTTTGCCTGCTCAGTAAGCTTTTCTTTTAGAGAATAGGGATTACACAGGTATCCCGACTCAACTTTCTCCCTTTTTCGTCGAAGAAACACTTGCTGACAAACACGGTTGAAAAACGCATTGTGCATACTCGGAAATTTTGAATAAAACCATTGGAGGTTTAGTAAATCTTGAAAGTCAAGGCTGTCCGTGAAAAGTTAGTGCTTATTTTTCCCTAAAACATCGCTTTAGTTTTTTTCCCTCGTCAAATAATACACGAGAAATTCGCATAATACACGACAGTTGAATCGACGGTACTTTTATTGGTAAACACGAACGCGTCCACGAATTCCCACCGAATTTTCGAGCATGCGCAATGCCTTGTCCTTGCTACATATATGTTATTGAGTTCGGCACGCTAAGTGCCCACTCCTCGATAACCAATCAGCGTGCAAGTACCCACTAACGTCAACCAATCAACGTGCAAATGTGATGGACCAGGAATTCTATTTTATATTTATTAGTCTAGCTTGAACCAGAACATGTTATTCACCAAGTGCCGATAATAATATGCTATTTATATGTCAGTTGTAAAACTTTTTCGTGAAGAATAAATTCAACTAAAGTGTATAGACCTATCATTCTTGTGACATTGTTTACCCCAAGGACATATTTGCCTTACCACCGAGTGCAAAACTACGCGTCCCGCCAGACTAAAGTCTCGATAGGGAATTTGCCGGTTAATAGGCTACCGCTACCAAAAATTCTGCTGCGATGGCGAATTTCCGGAACGATCTTGATCGGAGCAGAGAGAGGGTCTCAATGGGGTAGTAGCTTTTACGGTTAACGGTTAATTTTTCTCCGTTACGGTTAACTAAGGTTGATAATTTATTTTCGTTAATTTATACAAAATGCAAATGCAAAACAGAGAGTCAACCTGCGATTAGCGACGATCGAAATTCGTCCCAACAAGCGTATAAAATCGCGTAGTCTGTCTCAATGGGATTACCGATTTACGTAAAGATCCTTAAAAGCTAGGACCCAGCAAATGGCGTAATTTTGACCCCTCAAATCTAGTTACGTCAATATCACTTCATTCGGGTTGGTACCGTCGTGGTTCCGTGCTTGATCGGTGACCGTCGTGGTTCCGTGCTTGATCGGTGACAAGCATGCAACTATATAAGGGTGGGTTGGATCGGAGAAGGTTATAGGAGGAGAAAAAAAAGTATGTTCTTGTCCCGTCCCTGTCCTCCCTTAGCACCGCCACGCATGTTATCTCAATGCTGATATTTGCTCGGCTTATGTAATATATACTCTCGCTCTAAACAAGGAGAGATAGCAATCTCATCTGTAAAAATTTAGAAAAGTTAATTATAAAGTTTGTTCGTCTTTTTTGTTGACTTAGCACCGCCAAAAAAGCATGGTATTTGCACAGCTTTTGTTAATCTCACAGTAAACCCACACAGGGACTGAGATGACAATTTCTTGAAAAAACTCGAGAGGGGAGTTCAGTTGAAAAAGTTTATTGGGTCCAATATATTTTTGCTAATGATAAAAAGAAAGACATGAAAGACTATATGCAATTATATATGTATTTAGTTTCCAAACCAATGCAAACATACAGAACTGAAAGCACTATTTTAAAGATAAATAACTGTAAAAAACTCGAGAGGGGAGTTTTTGAAAAAGTTTATTGGGTCCAATATATTTTAGTCTCCTTTGCAGCCTTTTTTTGTGTCGTCACGCAAGGTTTAAACTCCCCAAAGAAGTTTAAGCCTTGCGTGACGACACAAAAAAAAGGCTGCAAAGGAGACTACTATTTTTGCTAATGATAAAAAGAAAGACATTAAAGACTATATGTGATTATATATGTATTTAGTTTCCAAACCAATGCAAACATACAGAACTGAAAGCACTATTTTAAAGATAAATAAAATAGTCGATAAATGTCAATTTTATATAAACTATTTACATCTAAAACTAATTTTCTTCCAGCGGGTCCAGATTTTGATGTTTTACTTTACGGGATCTTTTTACTTTGTCAACACATCTGTCATGTTTTCAATTTAGTTTGTCATCAACTGTTTTCTACTCAAAATTCAATATTTACAAAATGAGAGTGTTTCGCGATCGAAGCGTGTGAAAGTCACCAAATGGCTTCTCCAACATCACAAAACGCCGTTCAGTTTAAGAGGAAAGCAATGACAAGCATTGTTTAGGTTTTCAAAGATAGTTTATGAGCTCTTTAAAACTTCGTGTCTGAAGAAGTGCCTGTATCTTCCAGAATCACAGATAAGGATATTACTGTTATCAGGGTGCTGATCAGAACTACCAGATATACTTGAAGACTCTCTCTCTTGTTGTTTGAATATTCCACAGCCAGCAAGAACAGAAGAATCCCCATCTTAGAAATAGTAGACGGTTCAGAAACCAATTTTATGCAAATGGCAGTGCTTTGGTCCCTTGTGCTTGTGATTTTCTCTGCGAAAATCTGCATATGTTCAGGTAAAATTTAATCTCGATCAATACTAACTATAGACGCGTCCACTTTTTTAATTGTATAGTGTTTGAAAATACAGTTTAATTAAACTGCCCTTTCCTAGTATATTTCAGTTGCCTGAAACTGACGAAAAACTATATCAACCGTTTTACACCTGAGGAACTAAATACGTGTAAACATATATATCTTAGTATAATGTGATTTTTTCAGTACCAAAAAGAAATCAGTTAGGTGACAGAATGAACACAATGAGATACCGGGTAACTAAAATTAAAGTCAGATTAAAGGCTAGCTTACTTACTCCGTTCTTTCATTCTTTTCATTTGACCTTAATTAGCTCACCAAAATCTCGAAATCTGCGAAACTGCTGAAGGAGGATATAATAAAATATAAAACTCTTAAAATTATATAACATCTGAAAGTTTGATATCTGGAAGGTTTCGTCGGAAGCGACAACAACATCAGAGACTGTACCTAAATAATAAAATGAAGATCAGCTTATGGCTCTTTGCCTGCATGCATGGTCGTATCTGATCGCTTCTGATCATGACCACTGAAATTTTCTAACAATGATCATATACATATATCATATGGATTGATTCGAAAGGAAAGTCCCCCAGGATCAGTCCTGAAGTCTGAAGTCCCTTAATTTTGATAGTTACACAGTAACGAAAAGTGTTCTATCATTTTTCGTTACTGTATGTGTAACTATCACAATTAAGGGACTTCAGACTGACTTTAAAATGAATTCGATCAAACGTTAACATCAATATTTTTCATTACAGGACATTTTAAGAGAGATAGTCTATCAGGTAGGTACCGCAGCCATTCAACACAGGAAAATTTAATAAATACGTGGACCAAACACTGTCACCTGTGGCACTCCGACGCACGACTGATAAATACTCATCTAACTTGAGGTTTTCCAGATATTATATACTTGGTCTGGGATTTTCGGACATTTCGAAGTTCTACAGGTGACAAATGTTTATCTGTCTACATCGGTATCAATCATGTTTTCAAGTCATGTATAATTCTTTCTCACGGAAAAGGGAAATGTTTGTTCCTTGACCTTCAGGTTTAAACAAGTACAATTGTCAATCAAATATCGTCAATCGAAATTTTGCCTGCCAGCTTTTAGTTTCCCAGAGATATATCATTAGTCATCACCAGAGTTTCCGTGCGCCCACCATAAAGAACGAGTTCTGAAGAAGAGAGCTAAGCACGAAATCCTAATTTCCAATGGGACGTTAAACTATATCACGTAGATTATATTGGTCCTAGAGTTCACTGGAAATGAAACAGTCGTTTTGATTGACAAGTCAGTTTGTACTGATTACAAATACACATAACCCTCTAGCAACAAATCACCTGCAAACAGTGATACTATCAACGGTGACAAAATTCCAACAACTATATATTACCATAATCAGCATTATATATTACCATGTGTTGCTATAACAACCAGGTCAATACCACTACGACTTACACTGCTACTACCATCACTAGACCACTATAACTATTTAAGTGGCTTTCGTATGAGTGGGAAACCGCGCCGTACCGTGACCTTAATGTCTATAAAAAATTCCGCAATTCCTGCCGTAACCGTACGTATCGTGCGGCGTCGACCGTGCCGTTTCCAAGTCACTGCTCTACTACCATGTTTAGCTACAACTACCATTACCACAACCATTACGTAACTGAAGTAATTTTCGTATTCGTATGGCAAAATGGCACGACACGGTTACGCAGAAATTTAGATTGTTTTCAAATAGACTTCACGGTAATGACACGTTTACGTTTACATACGCACGGCGCGGCCGTTTCACGCTCACACGGTATATCAACTGTATACTTTTACCATACGTCACCAGTTTGATTGCCACTACTTATATGCAAATCTGCTATCGCTACCACACTTTTGTTATTAGCAGGCAACCATCACTAGTTATATACCGCGATCACTTTCAATGTTATTACCATTTTTACCACGAGATAAATCAAAGCAAATTAGAGAACTACAACGACCACCGCTATGCAAGCTACAGAACGGCTATATATACCTCCCATGGAACCCATGGAATTACATTCAACGTACGCTAAGTGTATATTACGGTGGCCCACAGGGGCAAAACACAATGCAAAATCCCTATTTGAAAACACAACAAAGTTTTATGGAACACAACTGAATCTTTCACTGAACACAACAAAGTTTCGTGGAACACAACAATCTCTCACAGAACACAACAAAGTTTCACAGTACACAAGTCTTTCACAAGCAACTAAAATCTTTCACGGGGCAACACTCTTTCACAAGCACAGCTGCCACAGGCTTCCCAGTCTGACTATCTGTGGATTATGTCTAGTAACGGTCATTTTCAGGTTGAAAGCCAAATATACCCTGTTAGAAATTAAATGCTCTCAAAATGACTGATTTTTTCAAACATCATGGCAAATATTGAGTTCAAAAATAAAGATTAATGCTTATTTAAGTCTCGGAACTCAGGGATAGCTTGTTACCTCTTTCCCTCATCCCTCTCCTCCCCTCACCCCTATTTGCGTGTCACATCAGGTGGCACATACAGCACAATCGGAGAACAGTGAAAACGATAGCTTGGTTTTCACTATCGAAGCAAGACAACGCCAAGCTCGATTTTTCACTTGTAAAAGTAGCAACGCAAGCATAAACGCTAGCGCAAAAGAACGGAAGGTTTTATTTTTCTTGCGCGGGCTTGCGTCGTCTTGCGTCGTCTTTCGTTGTCTTTCGTCGTCTTGCGTTGTCTTGCTTCGTCTTGCGTCGTCTTGCGTCGTTAGCGTGAACCAGGCATTATATCGTGTTTTATCCTACACCGTACAGCCAATCAGAAAGCAGGAAAGCCGTTGTATATTCGGCGGTATTCAACTGTCTCTTCCTATGAGACATTGCCATCATTATATTATTTGCTGTATTTTCTATGGTGTGGGCTTAGTGTAGGATAAAATGATTGTATGTATTTGCTACCTGACGCATAAAATCAAATCAAAGCGATTTGAATTCATGCTACGGGGACAAATTCTAACGCAAGTCAGGAATTTTGTAAGAAATGGTTTCCAATTTTATTATTCAAATAGGTATTTAAAAGTAAAAATATTATCACTTGCGAGAAAAAAAGTCCTGATATTCGAAAAAAGAAAAAAAAAAATAGGAAAAAATGTCCAGACATTCGAAAAAAGAAAAGGAAAAAAGGAAAGAAATTTATGTCTAGAAATGCACCCCACAGAAACTGCAGAAAATGCAGTGAGATATATGAATAATTATAATTAAAAATAAAAAATGAAAATAAAATTTATCAGAAAAACTATTAAAAACACCAAACATTTAAAAACAAGTTCAAAAAGATGTAATTTTAACTTAAAGCTTGGGAAAGAAACGGAAAAAATGAAGAAAAAAAAGAAGTCAGAAAAGAACCCGGCGTCGACGAGGATCGAACCTGTAACCCCTTAAAGAGCACCCCCCGGAAATAAAATAACAGACTTAATGAATAACTGTAAAAAGAAAAAAAAGAAATTTTGGGACGATTCTCCCGAGACATTCTGAGAAGCTGAGACATCGAATCGACTTACGTTACGGATGAAGATTTCGGCCCCATCCACGCTATCCCGGTGCTACATATTACAGTTATCTTAGCCCGAAGGCCAGGGAGGGAGACGATATCCGGACCCTAATCCATACCTTTAGATATCACCTTAGACCGCTGCGCTACCTAGACACTTAATAAATTTAATGACTAATCGGGGTAGTCTATTCGGCGAAGTTTCATTGTAATGCTAATACTCCCCAGGGAAAGAAATGAACCAATCAGAGTCCAGCTATCAAAAAATAGCAGTTTTGTAAATAAATAGAAAGAGAAAATAAAAGAATAAGTTTTCAGGAACATCGAGCTTGTCTGCATTGTTTTACTCCATCGATTTGTCCCAATTCCCCAGGGAGATGGAAGAACCAATCAAAATCTAGTCGATTGAAGAGGGATCAATAAATTTCCATGATTATTTTAAGTACAGCAAGCTTCAAGCCGTTACGTACGCTATTACTTATGGATTTTTATTTCCGTTCCAAAGTGAAATGATCGGCATCACTGAAGATGTTCAGTACTGTAAAACATTGTTGGGTCTTGTAGTGTTCTGTAAAAAATTGTGTTCCACGAAACTTTGTTGTGTTCAGTGAAAGATTGTTGTGTTCCACGAAACTTTGTTGTGTTCAGTGAAAGCTTGTTGTGTTCTACGAAACTTTGTTGTGTTCTGTGAAAGCTTGTTGTGTTCCACGAAACTTTGTTGTGTTCAGTGAAAGCTTGTTGTGTGCTACGGAACTTTGTTGTGTTCAGTGAAAGATTGTTGTGTTCCACGAAACTGAACTTTGTTGTGTTTTCAAAGCAATTTTGCATCGTGTTTTGCCCCTGTGGGCCACCGTA
Source organism: Telmatactis stephensoni (assembly GCA_029948255.1). Classification (NCBI taxonomy): domain Eukaryota; kingdom Metazoa; phylum Cnidaria; class Anthozoa; order Actiniaria; family Isophelliidae; genus Telmatactis; species Telmatactis stephensoni. Next base: position 45,439 of record JALIZF010001145.1, read on the forward strand.
GTATATCATTATTAACAAACGATTCGAACACAAAACGAAAACCAACATTAAAACAACGATGTATCATCATTAAAACAACGATGGCAAACTGGTACGTGTCCAGTCGTGGGCTGTTAAACCATTTCCTTGCACATTTTGTTGCATGTGTGTTTAGTGGCTTTCAAATCATTTATTGACCCGTTTTGTTTGTTTATTTCTTTCATTTATTGAAGTAACATTTGGAATTTGGGAACAACTTCCCTTGAATGCAAGTCAAGCTGCGAAAGAAGAATGGAAAATAGATGCAAGTTGCAAGGGTAAATGTTATTGAAATGCCTCGACTACAGGGGCCGGTTGTACGAAGGGTGAATAGCGCTATCCAGCGGATAAATCTATACAAAATCTATACAGTGGATAACTCTTTTCCAGTGGATAACTTTATCCAACCTTCGTACAACCAGGCCCAGGACGTTATGCATGCAGTCAGTCTCTAGGGCGGATTTAGGGGATGAGGCAGGGGGTGTAATAAAAAAAATAAAAAATAGCATCGATAGGGCACTGGATTCCTTTTTTAAACTTCAGTTTCTTGCTATAAAGGAATCCCTTGTATTTCATGATCAGATGAGTTTCATTTTAGCTTATAAATAACGCTAGCTTATATTTTTCATACAGGTGTCAAACCAAACTTCTTTCAAGGCTATCGCTACTTAAAAGACAATGATAAAACAACACGACTTCTGTTTGATTGCCATGGACGTGTTGCAGGGATCCAGGCCACGGTAAGATATATGAGAAAGAACTACCTAAACAAACGAACGAACGAACGAACGAACGATCGGACGAACGAACGAACGAACGAACGAACGAACACACAAACAAACAAAAATTGGAAGACTATGCAGGAGTACAATCGGCTGATCATCGTTTGAACAGGAAATTTAGCCTTAAAATTGATGGCGCGCGGAACTGGCGGACAAAGACCAATTTGCAACTCAGTTTTGGAGTACTCCTGAATATAATCGACCCACATGCCCTGATTTAGGCAGATGTTGTGTGATTAAGTTGTCGTGTAAATGACGCTTAATGCATCCAATATACTTTTCTTTAAGGTAACTCCACCATCATCTTTTCCCACAAAATTCAACTCTGCTCCGTGGCACAGGAACCCCGACGGAACCATTACCGCCACTGCGTACTTTCGGAATCCTAATCGTATTTGTTCATGTAAAAAATACTGCAAACATGAGAAACCGAAGCTACTTGGCGATCGTCTTTGGATCCAACTTCATGGGAACAAAGAGAAATTTATGAAGATTCCTTTACGTGCTAAAGATTTGGCTAATACGCCATGGGTGGAAGGGAACTGTGCAACAGCAATGGGTAATGTTTTCTTGGATGAAAATCAGTAAAAATTAGAAAACGTGTGATCAAGTCTTTGAGATCCCATACCGTTATTAGAAAGGCAAGGGTGGCTGAGTGGTTAAAAGCGGAGGTCGATTTTTCACATCTGTGGTCCTGGGTTTGTTCGTTCATTCTCTCCCTTGCTTCGAGGGTTTTTCTCCGGGTCCTTCGGTTTTCCTCCCTCAGTAAAAATTACCTAGTGAGCTGAAAGTTGTATGCATAGAATATTATAATCAAGAGTGGTAGTGTGTGTGAGAGCACAGTGTCCCCCAATTAGTGCACAAGCGCTAGAAGACATTGGACACTTAAATTAACAGTTATTTCATCAGTTTTGAGGACAGACTTCAGAAGCGTAGCAACTCAAACAGAAGTTACATATCGTTTTAGAAGACGTACATAAATTTTGCCAATTTTCCTACCTATAATTATAAAATACCTTGAATCTCTACAGGTGTTCATTACCACTACAACATCTCCAAGTCTTTTGACTGCGACTATGCCGTTCCAGTGTTTCTTATTACCAGTAAACAAACAGGAGACGTGCATGGCTTTGGGTGGGGTGTTCCCTTTGCGGTGAAAAGTAAAAGATGGGAAGATCCACCACCATCATTATATGCGGTTAGTATGGTAGCCATATGTATGAATTTCATTTCATAAAATTTCATCGATTCAGGGCTTGGAATTGCTGAAACTAAAGTAAGCGGTGTGGCTGACATGGCGGCAAAACAACTGCGCATGCGCGAGTTTTCGCGGGCTTTCGCGCGGCCGCGTCTTGATCACAGGAATTTGAAAACGGGAGAAAACAGGAAGTACTGTGAGAAAAAAGCAGGCAATAGAATATTCTACAAAGTCCTTAACCTCAGTCTTTTGGGATTGAGTTTGGCTTCCGTGGCCGAATTTCGCCTGCAAACTTTTGTTTGTTTGACTGCCGATTGTTTTCATTGAGGCCAATATTGAGGAGGACTGGGGAGGCACGCATGGCGTGGTACATTTTGCTGTGATGTCAGCGTGACTTGTGAGAGGTCCCAAGTGCGATAATCAGTCATGTGATTGTCGCTCATTCCTCTCTACCTCTCATGTAGCGCTTTAAACTGATTAAAATACCCGTAAAACCAAGAGGTACCGAAAGGACGCACCATTGGCTTCCTGGGAAACCAGCTTCATACTGAACGGGAATTACCGATGTTGACGCTAAATTTCTAAATACATGATTAAAAATTCTATTTATACTTGTAGCTAAAACATCTTGCATGCAATCAAACTGTTTTATTTAATCTCTTTTCAGAGATCTATCAAGGAAGAAAATATCCCCGACTGTATCAAGAACTTCAAGGCGGTTGCTGTGCAACATATTTACTTTGTAACTAATCCAAGAAAGATTTCTTGTCAGGCTTAGCTATGACTGTTCAGTGCCTAAGCATTGGAAAATTTAGAAAGTTTCAATGTAAAGTTGAACCCTGTGTAAGTTAATTAATGCCGATACACAATAAAAATGGTCTAAACGTAGATGGAATTCATGAAAAGTAACTAAAACCCTCTATCAATGGATAAAGAAGGCTGAGCCGCCATGGGAGGAGGAGGGGGGCGTTCTTCTTTATATCGCATAAAGCCAGCTTGGTCTGGTGTAAGCGCACAAGCGAAGTAGCGTGAGCGTCAGCAGCCACCCTCCCCTCCCCCATGCAAAACAGCAAAATCCCTTCTAAATGCAAGAGCAAACAATGTACGATTACGATATGGACCCATCCCTTCTTACTCTCTGAAACCTCTTTGATTCTCTTCCTTCGCTTCCTTTTGTGAGTTTGGCGGGAACTATATGCGCACGCATTGATGTGGAAAGTTGCCGCAGACACACATTTATAGTCCCCAGTCTCTCTCTCTATCCTTAGAATTCAAGATGGCGGACGGTGACGGTGAAGATGGATGAAGGAAATGAAAATTTAACCAAAATTCAGCCTCAGCAATGTTTATTTCCTATCGCTAGTTATAGTTCTGAGAAAAAAGAGGACTCCCGACAACAGGGATTGCTATTTCCTTGTGTTGGCTCGCAGTTAGATACGAAGAAAGAAGGTACTTGCCAGCACGTAAACGTGAAACGTGCGTATGATCCAGACTCATTTTATTTAGTTTTTGTACATTTTTCGTTGTTTTCTTATTGTGTTGAAAAGTTGGTTGAAAACAGCTGCGCGAAGCGTCATCCAAGTCTTGCTAGGTTCCAAAGGGTGGTCAGCTCAACAAGAGAGTATTCTTTTGAAAACTTGGGTCAGCTGATAAAAATTCCAATGAGAATGACTTCGGACGAAACTTGTCAGCTATAGGACCCTGGACATACTTGGGAAATTTGACTTTTCAGATGAATTTTGGTAAAATTCTCACCATAGGAGCCCAAAATGTGTTAAATTAGAAATGAAAATCATGCATACAGAAAATCTATAAAATACTCACAATCTCAGTAAATTCCATGGAATAGAAATGAAAACAGCGGTCAAATGCCCATATACATGTATGCCTAGGGACTCCTCTACTGTCAGCTAGGCTGTCTTAACATTGATAGATGCATTATTGGTGCAGAAAAAGTGGTAACAAGTGTAAATTTTACATTGCTTTCCTTTCTATTAGAAATTGCTAGTACCAATATGGGATTCCAGGAAATATCCACGCCTCACTATGGAGAGCATTTGTAAAAAGACCCATGTCTATATCACCTGGAATTTCCAATTTTCTTCTATACAAACTCTGCAATTTTGTTCTTTCTCTTACTGCCCCCACCCCACCCCTCCAAAATTTCTAATTACCTCCATGGTATGGTATGAATATATACTCGAACTACATGGTATATCTCTGAATAAAAATAAACCTTCGACTCGATCACGTTGAGCTGCGCCCTTCGTAATTCAGCACTTAGCTGCAAGGAAGGGTACTGATGAGCTACTCCTAATTTATTTATTTAATAATATATCTCCAAACTTTATAATATATCTCTGAATGTTTTTTCCTTAGAAACTGACCTTGACTGGCTAGTAAATCAAAGCTATCAGACAAAAAATGAACCTGCAAGCAAACAAGAAAAGTCTTCAATCCATTCATCATCATATGATAATGAGGCTTTTATCAGAGAAGTGAGTGATGACAGTCCAAGCAGCGAAGAAAAATATAGCGAAAAGAAACATAACAAGTACAAAAAAAGGAAGAGAGATAATTCTGAAAGTTCTGATGATGGAAGAAAAAGACACCAACATAAGAAAAAAGATAAGAAAAAGAAACATAGAAAAGAAGAAAAGACAAAGAAAATCTCACCGAAAGAAGAATCAAATAAACCAGACACTATCTGGATTGAAGAGTCTGGACTCGCACTTGAGAAAGCATATCGTATGCATCGTAAACCTGATGTTCAAAATTTGATGTATGGCTCTCTTTATAGACTTGATGTGGCTACTTACAAAATCAAATCAAATGTGCTGTGTCTTGGTCTGAGCAAGAATCAGTCGCTAATACTCAATGAAAAGAAAAAGAAGAAAGACAAAAGAAAAGAATTGGAAGCAAGATATTGGAAAGATACACAGGCTATTTTTGAATCCTCTAAGTCAATACTCCCTTCAAAGTCAACTCCACCTGTGTTTGTTGGCAATGTTGACAACTTTGCTTATATTCCAATAGACTTGCCCAGCAGTAGAGAGAGTAAAGAGGAAAGTGATGACAAAAGGAGTGATGAAACTGAAAATACTGAGGATAGTATTGATCCCATGGATAATATAATATCTCAAAGAACTGCTGAACTTAATAAAATACTAAGAGAAAACCCCAATGATGTCAAAACATGGATAGAATTGGCCAATTTTCAAGTTAAGGCTGTCAATAAAGTAGATGTGACTAACACTGCTGCAGGGAATGAGAGAAAAAAGAGACAGTCTAAAGTAGTTACTGAGAAGCAAATTTCTGTGCTTGAAAAAGCCCTAGAGCAGAACCCTACATCTATTGAACTCATAACCTATCATTTAGAACTCTGCAATAATTGGTGGGATGATGATCAACTTGTTGAAAGATGGAGAAAAGTTGTGTTTGCTCATCCTAATAAAACTATTCTATGGAGGAAATATCTTTTGTTCTTGCAGTCAAAAGTGTCAATGTTTTCATTCAGGAAGTCACAAAAGGCTTATGAGAAGTGTTTCAGCATGTTGTCATCTATCAAAGAAGGCACATTTGTGTCACATAGTGCTGATGCTGGCATTGAGGAAGATATGCTTGACCTGTTTGTGCAGCATTGTACATTTATGAAGCAGTCAGGTAACTTCTAAGGCCTTGCTTTCACAAAGGATGGAAGCAGAAGCAACATAAAGCCTGCCGCACACGTTGAGAAACTGTGTGAGGAAACTCAGCCATACGAGGCACTTTTCTCATCGTGTGCTCATTTACCTGCTCTGTTTTTGGCCTTGCATAGCCAAAGATGCAATATCTGTGGCAAGTAATGGTCTGAGCTAAGTGCCTCGCATGGCAATTTCCTCATGCAGTTTCCTCACATGTGCGGTGGGCTTAAGTCATATGCAGACCCAGTGTTCCATTTTGTGAGAAAAATACAATGAACAGTGCATCAATAATAATAGTAATAATAACTGTTTATTTAAGTGTCCTAGTCTTATAGTGCTCGCGCACTAATAAATTATTGGGGGACACTATACTCTCACACTCACTACCTCTACCTTGAATATTTTGCAAATAATCACTCGACTCACCAGTTCGTTTTTGATGGAGGGAGGAAAACCGGAGGACCTGGAGAAAAACCCTTGAAGCAAGGGAGAGAACAAACTAACAAACTCAACTCACATGTCAAGTGCCCCGTCTGGGAATTGAACCAGGGACCACAGTGGTGAGAGGCAAGCGGTCTAACCACTTGGCCACCCTTGCTCCCCGAGTCTTCATTATGTTGTTTCCATTTCTGCTTCTGTCACTTGTGGAAGTCAGGCTTTATACTTCACTTAAATCATAAACAGTGATTTGGTTAACAGTTAGCTTTACTACTTTATTTTTGATAAACAACATATTATTTTACCAGGTCATATGGAAAAATGTATAGCCAGTTTTCAGGCAATGATTGAGCTGAACTGCCTGTGTCCTGATGAATTTAAAACAGCCACACCATCTGCAGGGCAGATTGCTTTTCTGGAAACATTTTGGGACAGTGGACAACCAAGGTAAAGTTGTTACAACTACACAAACTGTGAATGTGCCTTGTGACATTGACATGACATAAACTGGTAACCCAGTACTTTTCATTATGGCCCTCAATTACAAACCCCAACTGGCAGGAGGCAAACCAGTTGGCTATTTACTAGCATGGTCGAGCGGTCGGTTGAGAATCTGAATCTGAATTAGGGAATACCTGAAACAAATTTGGCCTCAGCTAGTGGCCAGAGTGGGGACTTGAACTTGGGACATCTAGATTGTGAGACCAATGCTCTGACCACTTGACTATACTGCCTCTTTTCAAAAACTGCTCTAAACTGTGAGCATGTAGTAGATTGTTTTTCTGATGTACACTTATTGTTACTCTTAGATTTGGTGAGACAGGAGCACTGGGGTGGAAAACCTGGATGGAAAAATCAGTTGGAAATAAGAAACCACTGGGTTTGGAGAGCCTAGATCTGAAGAAGATCTTCAAAGCTCATGATCCTGCCAAAGTGAAAGACAATGAAGTCCCAACTGCTGCAGAAAAAGAAGAACAGATGGTCAAAGGATTGCCGAAGTGGAAGGCCTGGCTGAAGGTCGAAGTGTCCCGTGACAACACCCAGTTGAAACCATGGCAACCAGATACAGAAAAAGGAGAGACAGAAGATGACTGTGAGGATCCGGAGAGACTTGTAGTTTTTGATGACATAAGCTCAAGTCTTTTTAAACTTCAAAACCACCAGAACAAGTTCAAACTTATCTTGAGCTTTCTTGAAATACTTGGTGTTCCTTTGCGTCCTTGGTCATCAAGTCAGAGTCTCGATATTCAAAGATTCTTTGAAATTTCATTTGAATCTTTTGAGGAGATTGTTAATCATCTTTATGATGATTCTAATGGAATTGGCTGGCAAAGGTGTGGTCACTGGTATCATCTTCGCGATGAGCCACATATCCTCTTAAAACCTCCTTTTGAAAGATTACAGTTGGTGCGCAATGTATTTGCTCAGTCCTTGTCTTTATTTGAGGGTGATTCCAAGAATTACCTTATCACAACATGGTTACTCTATGAGTTTTACTTATCTCAGCTAGAGAGACCAGGGAAAGAAAGAAAACAGAGAAGCAAAGAGGTACACAAGTTAGCAAAAGCTATCTTGAAGGAGCCCAGTAACAGGTAATGCTGCAATGTAGATTATCACTACTGAGGATTGTCTACAGTATTTCCATCTTTTAAGTGGCTCATATTGTAGCTATTGAGAGGAGATTTTTCAATATCAAGTAATAATGGCTAAAAATGCCAAAAACGAGCCCTTCTTGCAAGTTTTAATCAAATTTTCACTTTGGATTAACACTCAAAAATTTATTTTACCACTTAGTTACTGATTTAATAAGGTTAAATTGAAGTGAAGTAAAGTACTTTCATATAGTCATTTCCCATTCACTATCAAAATAATATTAATCTGAAGCTCAAAACTGAAAAACTGAACCAAAATCATATAATTATAACATCTTTAATATTTTATTGTCATAGAAATAGCTTTCCAGTGTGGGAGGTCTTTGCCAAGATTACAGCATTGTCTGGAGATGTTTCAGAAGCTCGACATGTGTTTGATTCAACATTGTTGCTGGCTAGCCAACTAGAACTTGATACCACAAAGAAAAGAATGATGTTAGCACCTCTTTACAGGTATTGTTGCCATCAAAGTGATAATTTTTTTAATTCTATATAACACTGTAGGATAACACTCAAGCCTAAATACTGTAAGTCAGAATAATTAGAATGATTTTCATACACTGTACAGTGATTGTGTTTTTGCCTTAATGTCTATAAGAAAATTTGAAAAATCTGCCATAACCTTACTGTGCAGTGACTGTGCCTTTTATGCAGTACTTAACATACCAAACGTTTATGTAACAGGGAAAATAATAGAAAGAGAGGGAAGGAGGGAGGGAGAAAAGTGAAGGAACAGGAAGGAATGGAACAGAATGGAATGCAACAAAAAAAAAGTAATAAAATATATGATGAATTCATCAATTTCATTTTGTTGGAACTTTAGATCTTATGTTGAAATGGAGCTCAAGCAAGCAAAGAAATTGTCAAATCCATTATCCCACAACAGAACACTTCATCTATTGGTCCACTTTACAGAAACCATCCAATATGAACCAATGACTGAGAGCACTCAATCAAAGGGTGTTTCATCTGCTAGGATTCTTAAAGCCAAGAGAACTTACAGTCAGCTTTGTGACAGAACTATTCAAGATCTGAATGACTTATCTTCTGAGGACAAGATACGGTTGTCACATGTCCATAGTATTGTCTGTTGTGCTTTGTTTTCATATGTGACATCAGGAATCCAGGCTGCCATTGTCATTTATGAGAGGGTGTTGTCATCCTTGTCATCAGCAGTTGATGCTCTATATTATGAGCATCTTTGGACAAGTTATCTAAATCTGCTCAAGATACACTCCCAACAGGAGATTCTACCCCTTAAGACCATCAAACAAGCAGTCCACAAAGCAATCAGTGCATTTCCAAATAATCCATACTTTCTAGATTACTTCCTGCAAGTAGAGATGAAGTCCAACCTCACAGGGGAAGTGAGGAGGTTTTTTGACCATCTTACACATAGTGCCACAACCCCACTACCATGGATATATGCTATCCATTATGAAGCCACAAGATCAAAGGCAATGCTCTCGGCATTAGATTGTAGTGATTATAAAGTGTCCATAGCAGATGGACAGTCAGCTACATTGATCACCTCACTGCCTACCACAGGTATAAGTCATCGTCAGAGAGCACTGTTTGACAGGGCCACATCTAGTGTGGTTGGACGGCAGTGTATTGCTTTGTGGAGGATGTACATAGAATTTGAGGTAATGACTTAGATGCGGTGGAGTTCAAACACTAAATTATATTTATGTATGCAATACTTCACATCAATGGGCACTTTTCAGGACTTGCTCATGTGATACAGTTGACAGAAATATGAACTCTGAAAAATGGACATCAGCAGAAAGAGTACCTCTAAATAAATTAGTATTTCCATGAGTTCGAGTGTTTTTGATTGTAATGATACAAAAAGTCTCAAAAACGTTTAGGTGACAGTATTGTTTGCTTAGGTCCATCATACATGTGTATAAATTTGGAATTTTCAAAACTTGTTCTCCAATAGAGGCTCTGCACTATCATGTGACAGCAGCCATGACAGGAGGCAGGAACAATAGAGTCGGGAATAATCTGGTTTACATGAGAAAGAGTTCAGTTTCCCATGTAGAATAATGACTCTGACTATTGTTGTGCCTCCTGTCATGGCTGCCATCAGGTGATGGTGCAAAGCCTCTATACATCAAGAAAGGTTCAAAAATGGCAAAAGCACTAAGTTGGAGGTGCTCCTATTAGTATATGAGCCATGTACTTATGTACTTGTGTCACATGACCTAGTCCTTTAAAGGACCCATTGGCAACTACAATAAAGGACTAAAAATCAATAGACGTACACTTTAGCACAAAGCACTATTTGTTGTTTTGATTGTAAAACTTACTATTCATTACATTCTAATAGTTAAACCAAGGCAATAAGGAGCAGGCCAAAGCTGTTTTCTATCAAGCATTACAAAACTGTGCATGGGCAAAGGTATGTAAACTTAAAACTTATTTGCCTGATGGCATCAAAATCATGGGTCCACTCCCAGTGGAATTAAAATTTTGTCCCACAAGGAACTACTCAGTATCTGTTTTATAGAGTACTAAATAAATAAATAATAAATAAATTTGGGGTAGCTCGTCACCCTTCCTCGCAGCCAAGTGCTGAATTACGAAGGGCGCAGCTCAACGTGATTGAGTCAAGGATTATGAGGCAATTTGCTTTTATTTTCATAGGACAGTAAACAATTTATGATTTATTTTCAGTGATCAAAGTTTTAAATTCTGAGATATTCTAGCTACACTGTAGTTCATTGAGCTCGATGGACATAGCAACAGTAACTAAGGAATGAGAACCATGAATTACCATGGGATGGAGCCATGGTATAATATTATATTTTAATATTTATTCATAGCATCTATGGAATGGATACTGTTACAGCCAAAATCGTTGCATCGCGACCAGCAAATTACAAATTTTGTTTTGATTTTGGTTTTTTCTGAGCCGTCAATCAGTTTGGGGGTGGAGCGTCTTTCAAATCAACTAATCACTGAATGAGTTCGTGAAAGCTCCACCCCAAAGAATGATGGATGGATCAGAAAAGACCAAAATCTTACTGACGTTGGAGGTCGCAATGCAATGATTTTCGCTGTAATTTGAGGCGAGGGGTCAGTTGTACTTTAAGTCTCAGTTTAAATGTTTTCACTTTCTTAGACACTTTATCTAGATGCAGTGAAGGCTTTTCCTGATGATCTACAGAACATCCTTGACATGATGGATGAGAAAGAACTTAGAGTGAGAACACCAATGGAAGAGATACACATTCTGATGGAGGAAGTACACTAATGATTCTCAAAATGTTGTCCGAGCTATTTAAAGATTTATCTTTTGTGTTGGACTGGACTGTTTTTGTATAAATTTTAATAAATTATAGTTTAAAATGTAAGAATTATTTTGTCCAACACCATTCTACATTCACCTTTTGCATACAGACCAGTTGATATGGGGCTAAATGTTAATAAGAATCAGCAGATTTTGCTTTGCCAATACTTATAGATCTACACATTTTTTTTAGAAACATGGTTGATTTTAATTGTCTCCTTATCCGATGGGTTTATGTAATTTCATATAAAATCACCAATAATATTACTGTTTTGCACGTGCCAGGTTTTGATCATACAGCTGCACTTTCCCACCTGGTGCTACTAGAATTGGAAGCTTTGCTTTTCTTGTAAGAAAAATAAATATCAAAATGTCTTATTTTAGACTCAAGTTTAATGACACACTTTCCACATAAACACTTTTTCTCCTAGTTAAGATGCAAACAACATGAAAAGTTTTACATCATATTTCCACTCGACTTTTAATGGCCCTAATAAGTGACATCCAGTAGCAGATCCAGGGGGGTCAAAGGGGTCCATGGAAACGGGTCCCCAAAACCATTTTTGTCAAACATTGACCAAACAATAGAGTATTATACACAGTTGGGTTTAAGAAACAAAACCCCCCTTTGAAAAATCCTGGATTTGCTAGTGACATCATTTATACAGCATTAACTTTCAAACAACTTTGAGTCAGTGACCATTTATTTGGCAATGTGCCTGAACATTATAGTAAAAAATGTTGGATTGCAAAATACAATTAAAACCAATGACATATATATGACAAGCAATGGCTGTAGTCTCATCAGAGCACTTAACTATAATTAACTTGCTTTAAACAGTGGTCACCAGGTTAGCAACCTTTGTTATAATAACTATAGTTGAATGTTCTGATGTGAACACAGGAAATAACAATATTTGCCTTGAAGACTTTTTAAGCTGCAAGGATATAATTTAACAGACCTAATATAATACCAGTAGTAGTGAATTCCAGACATCATTAAATAAATATGTCTTAATATGAGTATAATCAAAGGGTCACTGTCTAATGATATAGGAGGATCTTTGCTGAAGTCATGTGTTTACATTCTGCTTCATTAGCATATGGTTAAAAATCTATAAAATTACAAACTGAGTCCAAAATTTTTAAGAGCTGTTTAATATAAGTAATCTACGAAATTTTTAGCTCTTTGCATGCAATATTGTGCGAGATATCAGCTTCTGATTTGCTTTCAAATTTCTGGGTGGCAAAAGTGCTAATGAGCCCATACATTCTCTGTAAAATTTAGAGTTTTTAAAACTTGCTTGTGCCATGCTCAAATTTCAAAAGAAAGCTAGTTTTGCCATGCCCTTTCAATATTCAGAGGTGATTTGGTGTTTATTTGGTTGAAAAGAGAAATGCCTATGCTAACGAGCAAAAATTGTAAACAAAGATCCACCTATAATTCCTTTTAACTGTCGTAAGTGTCATTGGAGGCAAGTAGCATCATAAACTATAGAATAAGCCCAACTTCTAGGGTATCTAGCCAGAAAAGTACTGAACAAGCTACAATATTTGTGAATATTATTTACAAGAATTTTCTTTAGATATTAGTTATTGTTAATATTTTGTCCTGACATTTGGTTATTCACTTTTGTATATAAATGTGATTTTAGTTTGTGCTAATTGTTGTTTTATAAAAAGGAATGTACTTTACATCCTTTGCATAGAGTAGATTTCATATGACTGTGAAAACGGCACTGCACGGTCAGTACAGCACAAAATTAATTTCGAATGTTTTTATAGACAACATGTCACTGACACGGCCACTGCATGGCGAGGTCTGTTTCACACTAGTACGAAATCTGCTCTAACTATTTACAAAGCCACTACTTGTAGATTAACTTTTACACTTCAGTGTGACTAGTGTCACTATCTGGAATTTCATGTTTCGGTGAAGATCCATCAGCCATCGATGAGTCATTGTTTATCGTTGTTTTATAAAAAGGAATGTACTTTACATCCTTTGCATAGAGTAGATTTCGTATGACTGTGAAAATGGCATGGCACAGTCGCGGCACAGTTACGGCACAAATTTCGAATGTTTTTATAGACAACACGGCACTGACACGGCCACTGCACGGCGAGGTCCATTTAACACTAGTACGAAATCTTCTCTAACTATTTAGAAAGCCAGTACTTGTAGATTAACTTTTTACACTTCAGTGTGACTGTCACTATCTGGAATTTCATGTTTTGGTGAAGATCCATCAGCCATCGATGAGTCATTCATGACGTTATGAACCTCATCGGGGGTCTGTGTGCCACTATTCTCTGTGACAACATTCTGACCAGAATAACTTGATGCAATATCATGTTGAACATGAACATTTGAAAGTGATAATGTCCCAGCAAGAGACTGTGATACTTCCGATCCGTCATTTTGTAAGTGATGGTTCTGCACAGCTGTCTGCTCATTCTCATTTAGCTGAGAGACAAGCCCTGCTGATGGCCCAGCATAATACATTACAGGAATTTGTCCAGCTTGGGTAGTGAGCATCATCGATGATGGCACCACACCCGCAAGGGAGACTACTTGGGTGCCTTCTCCTTGGTGTGCTGCTATGGGAACCATGAGAGTCCCTAGAGACTGGATGTTGCCCTGGTTACCAGGGGAGTGGTCGACGGACTGTTCTTGAGCATTCTGGATCTGACCATCACTACCAATTTGGACTGTAGTAATGGTGGGTGTAGAATGGCCCTGACTTGTAGTTGATTGTGATTGGCCTCGTTGAATCTGCACTTGATGGGCCATAAGCTGTTAATGATAAATTAATGTTAAAATAATTTTTAAAGAGCAAAGATATTAAGCAGGTTTTCCACAATATTAGGTAGCCAACAGAAAGTAACCATGTGATGTCTATCAAAAAGGGGAAAACTTTGTATTCCCAAGTGCATGTAGCTTGCATCCTGTTACTCTAGAGGAAGCACAAATTTCCAAATAGACAGCCTGTTTCATCTTTCATTTGTACCACAGAGAAAATAGCAGCCTCTGAGGGCCAGAAGCAAGAGTGGTAAAGCTTTGTTTTTCACTATGATACAAGCATATGGTACGTACAAACACAAGCAAGGATTGGAAATTTTCCTTTTTCTTGTACTTGCATTTATAATATTTCAATGAAAATGGAATATTAAGCTGCTTGTGCTTGAGCTTGCTTCACTTGTGTAAACCAGGCTTAATGCCTGCTATTTATATTAATCACATTATCAGCTAACCTGTATGCCATGCTGCTGCTGGTTCCCCTGACCAGACTGCTGTAACTGCACTGACGATCCTCCAACATTTGAATTAGGGGTGAAGATAGTTGTAAAAGCACCACCAGGCATGGCTTGCACAGAATAGGATGATGGATTGGTTGATGTCTTGCTTGACGACTGTTGTGGGATGTATGTGGTAATAGGGAAGGAATGTCCTGATGCTGACATGGCAGTTATGCCTGTCATAGAAGTATTAGCTAAGCCCAGTTGATTTCCACCATCAATTTGCTGGGTTGTGTATATACCACCTCTGTCCTGAATAATTATAATGATGATTAATAATTAATAGAAATACATGTAAATCAAATGCATTGAATCATTATGAAGTATATCTCAACAGTGAACTCCCTCAATTTGGAAACCCCTGTAAGCAGACACATTTAACTGGTCCTAGCTTTTTAAATTGCCCGATATTGTCTGTAACAAAACTCCCTCTAAGGTTAACACCTCTCTAAGTGAGATACTAAGACCACCGTCCTGATCTCAAAAGTGGTCACCTTAGAGGGAGTTCATTGTAGTCACAATGCTGCTACTAGAGTGGATTTAATATGATTGTGAAAACAGCACGTCACGCTCACAGCAAGAATTTCAAATATTTTAGACATCACGGCACTGACATGATCACGGAATGGTCCATTTCACACTCATCTGAAATCTGCTACTAGAATCAGTATAGTGAGTGGGATTTCATTTAACCCATGAAACAATACAGTTTTTTTAATTTCTAACTTCAGTTTGATTTTTCCCCCTGATCCATCAATTATCTTTGAAAAAAAGACACAATGTATAAATATATAAATAGCAGAGAGCAGTCAAAACCAGTGATGTGGAAAGTCACTTATAATATTCTTATAGTAATCTAAAATCTTTCAAAAAAGATGTTAGGGATTACATGTAAACCTTCTGAAACAAAAGAATGGTATGTTATAATTTGTGCTAGCCAAAAGTGTTATGTGGATGATAGTCTACCATCAACAAAGAAATACGTACATCAGGACTTTTAGACTCAAGAAAATATAATTCTGACTCAAAAACAATATTTCATAGAAGTTGTCAACTTCGCTTTGAACACTGAAATGGATCACTGGCACTAATCCAAGCCTTGCATGCTAATTTCAATTTTTGGAAATCAATTAGAAATTTGATATACATTTTATTCGATATTTTTAGAAACACGAGAAGGAAACAGAGTTCCGAATACATACTTAGTATTGTTTGTATTGCACACCATATATGTCTAGAATTAAAGAAAGTCGAGATCCAAAAATAGTCACGGCTGCCTTATTTGGGTGGAATGTTCAAAAGGACACAAGGTTTGAAATTCGAAAAGACCGAATTCGACATCTACAGGAAAGTATTTCGTTTTTGTAAGAAAATGATGGCATTTATCGCTTGTTCAAGATTAAGATACTCGAGTATTAAGTTTGTAAGTGGCTGGCCGAAGTGATGAAGGCTAAAATTCACGACAGGATGTTTTTAAAGAAGAAGACGACGTGGACGACGAAGTATGAGATTCCTGATGATATTTTGAATCGTTCTATGTCTTTAGAATTCTCATCCTATGTGAAACGTCTAGATATCACTTATCGGAAAATAAATGGATAAAAAGACACGACATCAGTACAAAATTAGAAGAAGAAAAACTAGGTGAGAGGGCGACAGAGATCATCGATGAATGACGATATAAGTTATGTTCGAGCCTGCTGTTGGAATGAACGTGTTGGCATTCAACCAAAGCTGGCAAGAATTACAAAATTTACCTTCTCAGAATCATTCTCATTGACTGTGTAAGTTAAGTCCGTTTCTTCATAGCCTGTCGCAGACATTCTTTGGTCGGGATTTGGGATTTGTGAAACCGGAGGATCAGGAGAATTCAGACAAGTTTGGATCAGAGCTTTGCCACTCTCTGAGGTGATCATGGGCTGGAGTTTCCTCGTCGCAAAGGTATAAACATGTCCAGTTTCTGAGGCTACAAGGAGCATAACTTGCGTCCCTGTCAGTGTACTAAGCTCATAAGCCTGTAGAAAAAAGTTAAAAGAAGTATTTTAAATGTGAGTAAAAGAAATCACGCATGTTATTGCACAGTGATAATGGTTTATCTCATATGGCGTACTTTTTTCATGATGCCGGTCTTTCTTTTGCTAAAGGTCGTGTATCTGCGGAGTTTGTTGGAGATAAACTTCATGTCGATTTTCACCCTTCCTCGAGTTTTCTTTACAGGTTTGGCATCCACCGGCTGGCCAGTGGATTCATCATCATCGTCGTCGTCGTTTTCAAGTGGTCTTTTTAGTTCTCCCATGCCTGTTTGTGCGAAGACTCGATTTTGTTCGTTCAGAGATCCGTCCAGGACGACTTGAGAGGGATTTGTGTACTGCAGGTTTTCCAGGGAATCTGTGGAGTTGTTTGTCTCTTCGGTCTGCATGTTGTTTTGTGCTGTATATGGTATAGTACGATTGCCTTTTATGGAGTCCCAGCACGGCCAAGTTGTTCGCCTTTTTAGGTTCGCTCTTCGCACCAAATAAAGAAATCGACAAGCCCAATATGGCGGACCTTGAAAGCTAAGCCCCGTGACCCGTGACGTCATGGACACTCCTTCCTTTTCAAATTCTGTGCTTTCATTGGTCGATTTCATGTTCGCGTAAAAATACCCTGAAATATTGCCCTTGAATGTTTGTATTGCTTTCCCGAGAACGGGATATTCGCTTGATTAACTATGTTGCCACTATTCTATTTTATTTCTTTATTATAGGCCATCAATCAATTTCATGTCATTATAAAAATAATTTCGAGGCATCACGAATTCTATTAGACTTCCACCAGGGGTTTTCCCAGGGAGTACACGGAGAGGAAATAGAAAACTAGGAATCTGCTCGTGTATTATTATCAAAATCATGTTCTAACATCCGGCCCTAGCTGTGCGGAAAAATAAACTCAATTACTCTAAAATTAGTGAGCAATATTATTAATCAGCATTTGGTTCTTACAGGGATTATAATGAGGCACGAGAGGTTAAGTATTTGATCATTCGATTTTAATGATTATTAATTGCTCTCGTATGTTATTAGCTCTCAGTCTTGATTCTAAGTCGAAATATCTACTTATAGTTTTTAATATCGAATCATCAGAATCATATGACTTGTCAAAACCATGTCTGAAATGAGCTACATAGTCCTCAAGAAGTTTTCTGTGGCATGGGATCAATCCAAAAATTACTAGGTTTGCAGCCAAAGCTGATTGTTGTGGCGACTCGGACCCTAACACCTCCTCGGCTGCAGCGCTTCAATTCCGTTTTCCCCCTTCATGACTCGAGCCCTGCGGCATATACTTGGTGGCTCCACACCTGAAGTATTTTCTCACGGTTCTTGAGTTGAATTTGTCAAATAACCAAGGGAATAGAGACATTAGGCATATGAGCACAGCGTATTCTCAGTTCCTACATTCAGTGACTTGAATATGACTCGAGGCCGTTGTTCAAGGAAGTAATTAGTAAGATGTTCGTATATAGAAAGTCATTTCTTATTTGGCAGCGCCGATGAGCTATAATAACCACATAAGGTGCGATACTAAAAAAAAACCAATATCACGTACTTCTAGAAGAAATTGTGTGGAGCTGAAATAGGCGGAAATCTAGACGGCTTTTGACGTCATGATTCGTACGTAAGACGTCTGACTAGACATCCAACATTCAATTTCTCTTCCCTCGTCACGACTTATTCTTTATGTTTAGCTTCATTTACATTCACTGAAATTTCAGAAGAACATCCGTCGGCCCCAGATACCCCCCAGATTTTTCTGAAGAGCAGGACTTCCTAAAATTCCTATTCAATAATATGGCCAAGGGGGTTTTATATACAAAAGAATATAACCACAGCTATATCGCAACTCTGGCTTACACAATTCAAATCCATGCCATAGCCTTTGCATCAAATTTAGTCGTCACTATTATTCTCAGTTTTACCTCGGGGAGTGTACAATGTACATATTCCCCTTGAATCTTTTGGTAACGCCGATTCCAAATAAGGTACTCGATATCCCAAGTCTCAAACTTGTGTGGCCGGTCCTTGGGGAGGGGGAGCTAGCTAGGGAAGGGGAGGGAGCCAGCCATGCATTGAGTTTCATTTACATTCAGAAATTTAAGAACATCCGTTCCCCCAGATACCCCCAAGACTTTTCTGAAGAGCAGGACTTCAGTGCTAATTCCTATTCTAAACAATATGGTCAAGGGGGTTTATATAAAAGAATATAACCACAGCTATATCGAAACTCTGGCTTACACAATTCAAATCCATGCCATAGCCTTTGCATCAAATTTAGTCGTCACTATTATTCTCAGTTTTACCTCGGGGATGTACAATGTACATATTCCCCTTGAATCTTTTGGTAACGCCGATTCCAAATAAGGTATATACGATATCCCAAGTCTTAAACTTGCGTGGTCGGCCCTTGGAGAGGAGGAGCTAGGGAGGGGAGGGCCAGCCATGCAGGCTACAAGGCCTGGGCATGAAACTATCTTTTTCTGGAATATCAAATAACTTAAGTTCTGTTACTTTGAAAATAAACCGGGCTCTGGCTAGACAATCGTCTCTCAATGGGTTGACACATGTACCTCTTGTCTATACTCCAGTGTAAGTTGTTGGTGATAGTGCTACCCAAAGGATGGGTCTACTCAGTTCTGCAGTGGATAAACTTTATTTTTGTTTACCGATTGCATCATTCAAAACCGGATGAGACTTGGCATCCAATGTAACGGTATCCACTTTGTAGATGTGGCCGGAGTCAAGTGGAAAGGTGATGGGAAACGCCCAAGGATGTTCTCGACCGCTCCTGTTTATGGATTTAAATAAAGCCTCCTCCGCCGATTTCCCCCCGTCCCTTCCCACCCCGTCTCTACCACGGTAAGCCCAAGAGAAAAGAGCCTAAGAGAGAAGCAGAGAGAGACGTATGCATAGGTATAGATACACAAATACAAATATGTGGACACTTTGTGGCCATCTGATCTGTGCGTCTTATAGTCCAGACTCAGTTTAACCTGCTCTTACTATGGTCGGTGCAAAACAAATTAACTCTCATAACTCTGTTTAATTAGCCTAGCGGAGCGGGGTAAAAAAGGCCTCTAGACTATACCGATTACAATGACAAGACTTTTTGAGGAGCGGAAGCTGCGCAATGGACGCGCCGATGCCTGAGGTAATGTATAAAGAACGAGAGAGAGTGTTTTATCGGATATAAAGATCCGAGCCGTAGGCGAGGATCTTTATACCGATAAAACACTCTCTCGAGTTCTTTATACGGCTTAAAAAACTCCAACACATATTAGAGTGGTTCTCTAAAAGAAATTCAAAAATATCTTCATTTATCTTGGAGAAAATCGAGGTTAAAGTTTATGTAAATTAGGCCGAATCTTTATCAGATATAAAGACACTCGTCACGGTGGCGATTTTCATTGTGTTTGCCTTATGAATTATTAATGAGTTTTTTAACGAAGTATAATAATCTCAAACGTACAATCCATTTCAAACCGAGTCCGATCTGAATTTTTGCACAAATACAACACTTGACGGATTTTCGACCCTTGTTGCCTGAGCAGGCGCTGTAGAAATGTCTGCATTTTAGTGAACGAGGGGAACTATAATCCTGACTCGGTCAGAGAAAGAAGAGAAAGAAGAAGAAAAATAGAAAGAAGAGAAAGAAGATTCAAGAATGTCATGATGGATAGTATGTTGAACCAATGTTTTTTCGGCACTCAATTCGTTTAACGGTCATATACAGAATCTGCTCTAATCATTCCGGTACACAGTGAGAGCTAGTGAGCAAGCAAACTCCAAATACATCCTCATCCCGGCTGCTTGGAGAGGACACGAGTGAGCTTCGAAAAGGTGTACTCGCTGCAGGGTAAACTGTTGGTTCTGGACGCAGTATGCAGTACAAAAGTCTGTAAAAACATATTCAATATATATTTATTATAGAAAACATTATCAAATAAAGTTTTTTTTCACATAATATTTGGTGCTAATGTACGTCTGCGATTTCTTTTTGTTGTAGGCATGCGCAGAGTGGTTATGTCTAGACCATGTGGGATCAGTTTAACATTCATGCATTTTCAATACGCATGCACAGTTACTAATTATGAGCAAACATGAGGATCTTTGTAAACAGAACCAGTGAACATTTTGTCACTTACCCTCCCCCTCTCGGCGGTGTTGAAGACTTCTAAAACAATCCCGAGGGGGGTGAAAGTAGGTTGCCAAAGGACACAAACTTTAAGGTGTCACTGATCGAGCAAATGACTTGGCAATTTGAAGGATCATACAACACAAATGGCAGTGGCCACACTTCTCTTTCCACACTCGTTTACAGCAATTACTTTTGGTACTCCCCAATTAGCTAGTAAGCTAAATAACTTGACACTTAAATAAAGTTTATCTACTCCTGCTGGCGGTGGAGTCCGGGAAGGCAATCCTCCACAGACGACGTCTTGCATATCCTTGTAACTGTGTTGATGTACCGAATGCCATTTAGGATAAATAAGACCATTTTTAACCAACATTCAAATTCAGTTCCGAATTTCAACTGTTAACATTATCACTATAATTATTACAACTATTTGTAAAGTCGTATGCAAAAATTATTTCAAAGGCACCATATAAATAAGACAACATAATTTTTCATCAGTTAGTTAAACTATCTTTGCTTGATAATGATTAGATCATCACTTGTAGCAAAGATTTTTTGTTCAAAAACTTTGCATTGCATTGAGTTTTTTTTCAATAATCGGGCCAATAATCAACCTCATGATTTATCAGGGTTCGAAATTAACGCTCGCAAACTCGCAAAATGCTAGCGCTTTTTTGGAATTTGCGAATGAAAAAATATGCACTAGCAAACACTTGCGAGTAAGAGTCAATCATTCCTTTAAAACTTGTGAAAAAACTGAAAGTTCTTGTTCAATTTCGTGTCGAGAACGTAGTAGGTTATCGAAACTATATCCGCTCAAGAGCGCGTTTTGAGTCGTTGGGCTTTGGGTACTGATGGACATGCTGCTAGTGATCTTTACCATTTTGCTAATAGAAAAACATCTTACAAGCAACACTTTGCTAGTGGACTAAAAAGTTAACTTCGAGCCCTGTATGTTGACATTTGGTGTCACAATTTTTGCAAACGACTGTATCTTCCAAGGGAGCACGGCAGACTGCTGTTTGTTTGGCATGGTTTATACTCGATTCACTCTTGACATTTTTCTTTTGGAAATTTATCCGCTGACAAGTGGCAATGCAGGTACCAGAATGACCATTGGCAGGCTCTTTGGAGGATCCTTAGAGGCTCACTCGGTATTATCTAAGTGTTAGATTAAAACAAACTAGTGATGGTGTTGTCTAAGTCGGCTGTGTTAAAACAAACTGCAGTCTGCCGTGCACCCTGATATCTTCATGCAAATCAATTATATTTACAGCATCCTGATCCCTATTGGTCAATTTGATCCAATCAAAGGCTGGGCTTCATTAACAGATTGTTCATCCTCAGACAAACTAAGGGTGATGCCATCATGAGATGATGCAACTTCAGAAATCACAAGACTATCCTGTGAAGCAATACTATTTCTGTTGGAGTTCTCCCCCGGATTTGAGATCGTGTTGGAGTCTGGTTCATTTTGTTGTTGATTTTCAGTTAATGGGTTACTAACAATGTTTACTTGCTGGTTGACAGATACTTCAAGTACAGTTCCATCATTCGTACTAGGATCTGCCCCTGAAGGTGTGATGTTAGAATTGTTATTAATCACTGTTGTACTATTAACTTGTACTACAGATTCAAATGGAGGTGGGTCCCGCTGAACTTGACTCATTGCTTCGTCATAAGATGGTAAAGCAAAATGAAATCCACGTGGGCATGCAATCAGTGTCACATGATCATCATCACTATAGAAACGGCTACGTATGGCATGATGTCTGAATCTACGGTTGCGATGGAAACGACGTACAAAGACCATGATGCTTAGTATAATTACAAGGACACCCAAAGTTGAGCCTGCACTTGCTGTTACTATGGTCAGCGTGTCCATACTGTGCCGGGAGTTGCCTCCAGAATTAGAACTGGTGGGTATTGTTGCTATGATAAAAGAAAAAAATAGAATAATAATGAATGAAATATCAAATAGAATAACAAACAAGTGACAATTCTCCTTGGTCTGTAACATTGATAGCAAATGTCTTGGTGCTTCAAAATATTCTCATTCTATCATTTTCATTCTATCATTTACAAGTAAATTGTCACTGGAAACATGAACTTTAGGTGAAAACAGGGGAAGTGTTGTCTTCCTTATTAATATTTGTGTAGACCAACAAAAGGCTCCAGGAGAGAAAAATGAAACAAAACTGACAAAGAATACCCTTGTCCATTCAATACAAAAAGATAGACCGTCAACTTTATTGGAAGTTATTCAAGAATTTATGGGCAGAAGGATTTTGATTGAAATAAAAAAAAAATGAAAAACAACAAAATAAGCAAATGAATGGATGGAATTAGCTTCCTCCTAAGGTAACTGTTGGGATTCCTATTTTTTTTCCTGGCCGGGAAAGAATGGGCCATTTTTCCTTTGAGAATAACCAGTCTTTCTCGTTCGTTTTTATTCCAAAGGAAACCCAGAAGAGTTGCCTGGAGGAGGCTAAGATGGAATGATTATATACTAGCTCTTACGTTTCTCAATACAGTCAGGTTGTCCATTCTTAATACTAAAATATCTTTTGCTTCTTTTGCAGTTAGCACTAAACTGTGCTAGAGTAATACACGCTGGAGGTGAGGTTGACCAATATGGTGTAAAGTTGTATGCTTTACATTCCAAAACTCTTGACTCACTGGGCCATATAAAATAATGCGAATAACAGCCATAAACCACCTTTTTGCCATTATATGGGTAATGATTTAGATCTGGTTTATGATATCCATGTGTGATATGTCCTGGTTCACTGCAGTGCACTCCTGAAGAAAGAAGTTAAAGGGATACTTGGATGAGAATAAATTAAAATTGGAAATGACTTGAAACGTATCTGTATGACTTCCAATAATCACCAAAAGCAACATTTTCTTTGCATTCAAACAAGACGAATAGAAATTGTTAAAGTCTTATGTACAGGGGGATAGAGTCAGCTTGTCTAACACTCAAGATCTAAAATTACTGACAGAGGGAAAAGCAATGGATTATGATATTTCCATTACATGAACATCTATCTGGGGGCAACCTATTCTAATATATCAAAAAACTTATCAACGATTTCATATGGAAATACTAATCAGTATTGTGCTTGTTTTCTTGAGCTTCGTTGTAACATTTAGGGTAATAGTGAACAATCTGCACCGTATGGTAAGTGGTTGGTAACTCAGTTCATTGACCACTTACTGTTCCTTACCGTTACCTTATCGACCATATTTTACCATATGATTATCTTACCACTACCTTAGTTCCAATCACTTATTGACCACTTAACGTTACCTTTAGTTCCTGACCACTTATCAACCACTTATTGACTACTTACTGTTACCTTACCAACCACTTATCAACCACTTACCATTTCCTTACCGACCACTTATTGTTACCTTGCTGACCACTTGTTGACCACTTACTGTTACCTTACCATACGGTGCAGATTGTTCACTATTACCATTATTTACAGTACATGTGGATTAAGTGAAGTTTTGTTCACTTACTGACACAAATTGGGTTTTTACGTTCTGACCATACTCCTTTATCTCGGCACTGCCTTCTCGTTGGTCCAAGCAATTTGTAGCCAGTGAAACATTCAAATGTCACTGTTGTTCCTATGATATATCCAGGTTTATCTTGAACCATACGACCATGAAAGAAGGAACCAGGAGATCCACAGGAATTGATAACTGATGAAAAATGAAAGTGTTTTCTATTATATTATCATATACAGTCTGTATTATCTATAATGTTTACAGCTTAGGAACCTCCTCAATCACAGAGCAAAACATTTTTATTTATTTTTTATTTGTTTGAAACTAATGCACTGATTTGCATTGGATCAGCTTCCATTTGCTAAGTGAACTGGAAAATTTACTTTGTGATAAAGGAAAATGAGAATATAATAGTTTTCTTATGGGCGAATGAGTTCTGGGAAACATAATTCAAGTAAATTCTGATCAAACTCCAAGCAAAAGTAAAAGTACAAAATAATATTATTATGATATGGTTCATGTCATGTCATAACCATGCATCATGTGGTACAAACTGACCAATCAGAAAATAAGAATTTATACAGTGTATGAAAATTGAATAATAATTAATATTATTGCACCAAATCCCTTGACTGACTGTCAGGTGACTGTGACCATGATTTTCTTTGCTTCCAAAGAGATGTTTACATAGTTTATCTACTGGTATATAATATGTACTGTAGTTAATAAATATTGTTCACCACTATACTGTCAGTAAACTGTTGGAGGACTGATGATAACCTGTCCACCAACTGTTGCCCAATGATATCGGCCAGCAGTGGATTTATAATGGTAATAGGACTTTGTGTCATCCAATTCGGTCTGTAATCATACGAGGGATAAACAAAATTGGACGACCGCGTAGCGGGAGTCCAATTTGTTTATTCCGAGTATGATTATAGACAGAATTGGACGACACGAAGTCCTATTACCAATTAATCATAACTATTACAACTTCCGAGAAAAATGCTTTCATGCTAATCAATGCTAAGCGCAACTAAAATGACCAAATTTAGTTGAAAAAGTGAGAAAAAATAGTGAAAAATCACTTGAGTGCGCGCTTAGTGGCGTAGCGATTACGTGACTGCGCGCGCACTCAAAATGCGAAATCTGATTGGCTCTGGCAACTGTCCGATTACAACTGTCCTATTGCAGGTGTCCAATTACAGCCAACTGTCCAATTACACTATCCAATTACAACCTACAGCTTGATTAGTGAAAAATAGAGCAGTCTTTCAACCAATTAGATTTGAGGAAATTGTAATAGTTTTGATTAGGTGCATTATTCTATTTGTTCTTTGACAGGCGTCTTGATTTGACTTCACATTACTTATTCTTTATTAATGATGGTGATGAATATATCTGATACTTACCACATTTACTGGGTATGCCAGTCCACTCCCCATTCTCCTGACACATTCTGGTCTTTGAGCCTCTAACAGCATATCTATCAATGCATTTTAAAGTCATCATTGCCCCTGGCTTGAAGATGTCTTGCCCACCAGGGATAAAATATCCATTCAGTGGGTTGGGTGGCTTACGGCACAATTTAGCTGAAACAGGAAGTACAATATGTATCACAGACTGTAAAAGATTTTGATGATCAGTGTACAGTGAGATGTGGCTTGACTGCTGTTAGTAGTGGTATACTGTTACCCCCATCACAGATGCTATGTATGACTATTGCTTACTATCAATAGGTGTTACTCTTCATGTGTCAATCACAAAAATTATTGTTAGGGCTCTATAAATGCCAGAAATGGAAAGAGCATGTCAAACTTAGTGATCACTGAAAGTTCCAATTGAAAACCTGGTAAGTCTTAGAAGCACTAGGTTTTTTACTGAATATATTGGGTATTTTTCACTGGGGGGCAGGTTTTTGTTTTTGTCCAGTCTAGAGAATATGAACTTGAATTCTGTTGTTTTTATTTCATAATCTGATTAGCCACCAAATTAAACTCCTCGTGCTATTCACTCAGCACAATTTTGCCTGGCGATAGTCAAAGTACCCCTTACACACAGCCATCCCACTATTATGGTGAGCTATATACCCCAAAGGCAGTCATATCAATGAGTACCGTTGTTTTCTACACTCAAGCTACATGAAGAAACTATAGTTGTTTACTTACAACAACGAGTTTCATTTCCTGACCACAACCCATTGAGACCACAAGTTCTGACTGATGGTCCAGTTAGGGTATATCCACTATCACACACATATGTAGCAATGCCTCCAGAGACTAATGAAGTGTAAGACACAAAGCCGTTCTGCATGACTGGTGCAATACATGTTGTTCCTGCAAATGAATGAATATACAAGGGTCAACGTTTACCATTAACAGACCTTTCCTCAATTATTCACATGACTAACATCCATGTAACAGATTCAAGCGACGTAGATGGTGTTTTTAAATTCATACATTTACTGTATTTGGTTTCTCAAGCCTATTAATAATGTTCTGTGATCTTTCAGGGTGGCAGGTTGGCTGACCAGTGAGAGCACTGGCCATTCACGACTGTGGTCTGGGTTTGAGTCCCAGCTCAGATGCTAGATCATATGTGAACTGAGTTTGTTTGATACATGTGTTGTTCTCTAGCTACCATGGCACGAGGGTTTTTTCTCCGGGTTCTTCAGTTTTTCCTCCCTCAGCAAAAAATCAACATGTGAGTTGAGCATTGTATGTAAAATATGTAGATCGAGGTAGAGGTTTTGATTCTTGATGATGGTTTAAAATGATAAGATAATGGCCATCATGGTGATCAAGTGACTGTTGGTGAACTGTCGGGTGACACTGTAGTTGAACTGTTGGGCATCAGTAAATTGCTACATGCATTGACTGTCACCCAATGATTATTGGCTGACAATTATTATTGATTTGTTGCACTGTTCAGAACATAACCAATGTTCCATTTTACACATATCTAAAGCCTTATATCTAAGCTACACAGATTTGAGATAAGATATTAAGAGGGGATTTTTTTCAAGTTCGAGCAGTGAACGACAAAAACTCCTGAGATGAAGAATAACTGTTGTACAAATCTAAATTCATTTCTGTCAGAAAGTTTAAGTTGTTTGTAAGTAGTTTTGGCCAATGAAAGTTGAATCAAAGTGTTAATCCAAAGCGAAAATTTGGATCAAAAATGAGGTTTAGGCCTTCATTTGCTCATTTTCTGTATGTTTTCCTTATATTCAGCTTGAAAAAGCTTAATCCTAACACAACTCCAAGAAAAAGTCTTTGTACAGTTCAAAAATCTGTTTCAAACAGTTATTTTATCTTGGTACATCAGTTTTTAACCGGTAGGAATAGGATTTGAGTGTTAATCCAGAATGAAAATTTGGTTTAAAACTCGCACGAAAGTCTAGTTTTTGGCGCTTTTTGCCATTATTGCTCGTCATTGAAAAACATCTCCTCTTAACTAATTTACCTGCAGCTATTAATAGTCACTGACTTCTTTAACTTAAGCAAATTACAATTCATTGGAGGCAAAGAATAATATATCGTAATATGTTATAAGTTCACTTACTTTTACAAGAAACACTGCCTTGCCAGTAACCATCTTTCTGGCAAACTTTTCTCAAATTTTCTGGAGGGCTTGAGTAGCCTTTTATACACCTATATTGTATTACAGCTCCAATCCTGTTGTTATTTCCTGGGTTTATGATGGTCAATAACTGAGCATTTGGTACTATGGGAGGGCTTGGTGAACAAAATGTAGCTGAAAAAAAATTAAATTAAGATATATGAACAAAATTTACTGGACATTTTATGTGTAAAAAGTACAACCGACGTATACAAGTCATAATATTATATATAGTTGGATTTTTTTCAGGATGTTTAAGCAACTTTCCAAAGTGGATACAATGAATGGAGAAGACATCACACTTTTCTCAAAAGCTTAATAATAATTTACTTAAATTTTGCCCAAAAGAAATTACTAGGCATATCTAGACAGTTGCAAATTCAAAATTTGGCCAGTTGAGGCAATGGCTGTTGGCTGACTCTGAAGAGATTTTGGCAAGCAAGCAAAGAGATTTCATTTAATAGATCTTAAAAGATTAGTATCACCAAGTGAAGGTAATTTCCAGTACATTTTGAAAACTCTTTCATTAATTTTGGTTTAACCAATGAATGTGTATCAATGTATAAGATGTACACTGTAAGTTTTTGTTGCAAATTAATATAAACAATTTTTTTCCTGAATGAGTAAGTGAATTCACAGGCAAATGTATCATTCAAACAAACTCTCATTCTCTGATTGGCTAACTTGTGAAAATTAAGAATGTTGGGTGGCAGTAGTACTGTAGCATGAATCACACAGTAAAAGAATCCCTTTTCAAAGTCTTTAATTTTAACATTTTATTATTGTGAGGGAGAGGGATGGTGTCAGGAAAGCTGTAGAGTACGCAGAACATACCTTTACACTTTGGTATCTTAGAAGACCATGTGTTATCACTTTGACATATAACTTTTGGTGCTCCAGCTAAAACATATGTGATCTGAACTGGACTAGTAACACAGTGAAACTTCAGAGTTTTGCCAATCATAAAGTTTCGTGTGAAATTTCTATGAGGAAGTCCCACCACAGCTAATGGTAACTTTATTTCAATTGAACATCCACTACCAAATATAAAGGCTGAAACAAAAGAAGTGATTTCAGAATTTAATTTAAGGGTTCAAGACTATGTGAGTGATTTACCAGCAAACATACAGTCTTGCGCTGGCTTCAGTCAATAAATTCTAATTATACAGTGGTACCCTTTGCGACCTTGCCTGGAGTCTGCTAAATAGAATTGTCCTGTAAATAGTGGTTGAATTTACAATAAATATTTGAAGAAAATTCCACCAAGACCTGAGCAAGAGTCTGCTTTAGTTAATATAGGTTGTCAGCTTATTAATAATGGGCCTGCACCATAGAGTACCACGTCACTGTACAGGACAAGGCAATGCCAAATTGTGAGAATTTCAAGTTCATATTAGAGTGCTTACAATATATCCTTGAAAAAGTTAGCGAACTAAATTGTACTAAATGTCGCGAAATCCTTTGTTTTCTATTGTTTCATCAGTGCAAATTAGTGCAATTCCTTACAAAGTTATTGCAAGCACTCTATACATCATTCAGTTAGTTAGCAAACTCAAAATTTCCATAAAAATAGATGGGCAACCATGTGAAAATACAAAAGACTTTTCTTATCTGGGTTGTACATGTAAAGTAGATTCTTATTTGAGATCTACACAATCAAAATATGAACAGGTCAAAATTTATTGCTGTTCTTTGTGAATTTGCATCTTAAATGGACAAAATGCATTGATTACACAGATCAGCATTTTATTTATTTAAGTTGCATTATAAGATGTGTCTTATTTTTGCTGGTACATGTATAATTGACCCTGTTTAATCCATATTCAAGAATCCATAAGTCAAGACATGGATGTAGATACATGTAAGCTGCTGTTGGCTTGATTTTATAATAGTGGTCATCAATCATCAGCTTGTATATGCATGTCTCAGCAAGGAATTTGAACATGTTTTTGTTCACGACAAAAAGTATTCTACCGACAATAAATTATCACAAGAATGAACTAATACTATTAAGTCAGGATAAAGAAGCAGCTACATAACAGGAAATGACTAAAACAATAAAAATAACAGTTACTATTTTAGTATTTAAACTTTGAATGTAAATTTCCATCCTTTGCAAACTTGAATTGGGCTGGCATCTCATTTGATTTGAACAGCTAGTGCTTCCACAAATTTACGAACAGTTTTATAAATTAAATTACTATTACTTAAATTGATTTGCACATTGACAACAAGTTTGTTTTTGTTTGTATGTTTAATCAGTATGTTAGAAAAGTTCTTCTTCCTTTCACTTCACTTTCACTTCTTCAATTTCTTCTTCACTTTCACTTCACTTCCTCCTTCACTTTCAATTTCAACATAATTCCTTCCTGTTACTGATAAAACAATTTCTCATGTCAATTTTATTCAAACATGAGAAAACACAGACTGTTATTATCTTCAGCACTTCCCTTGATAATTCTGTTACATCAGGTAAACTTATAATATTTTGTACTGCTTAAGCAGACTAAACGCTGTAAAACTTCAGACTTTGCTCCATAAATACCACCTCAAATAATACACATTATCTTGACTTTATATGTATAGAAGAAACTTGTTTTGATACATGGATGTTGAAAAGAATGAGTGAATTTCACATGTTGTTCAACAAACTATTGAATTTAACATAAAAACAGAAATAACAAACAGTTGAATTTACTATTAGTTTGAAATCTATTGTGGAAACCCAATTAAGCCCTTATTTGGTGTAGAATATAAGACTTAAATAAGTTTTACATAACGCTCAGACTGAATAAGCCCATACAAAAGATTTGCTATAAAATAGTTACAAATACATACGAAAGTGAAGTCGTTCCTTACATGGAAGACGACGAAATATAAGACAAAGCACCATAAAGTGAACAATGCTAGGAAGCTTCAGAATGACAAACCTAAGT
The DNA here is from genome assembly GCA_029948255.1 of Telmatactis stephensoni. Taxonomy (NCBI): domain Eukaryota; kingdom Metazoa; phylum Cnidaria; class Anthozoa; order Actiniaria; family Isophelliidae; genus Telmatactis; species Telmatactis stephensoni. The sequence continues at coordinate 76,055 of JALIZF010001145.1, forward strand.
TGTACTATAACAAACATCAACAAGAGAAACAAACCCGACAGGATTCCTGTTCTCATTCACTCACCTTGAGAAATTATTACAAAGAGAACTCCGATTGCCAAAATAACAGTTCTAATGGGATGTAACATAGTTTCTTTGTTGCTAATGATGATGAATTATGACCAAACTGTAGTAAGGAAACGAGATATCTTTCTGGTAATTGGACTGGAACTTCTTGAACATCGATTACAGTTCGCAGTTTTTGGCAAATCTTACTCGTTTTTCCACAACTTCTTATCACTTAGCCTAGTATAAGGTTTTCCTTGTAACTCTGTTGATAAATGGTGATATGTATTGAAAGACTGGCGCTACATTTTCACTGGCAATGTTTGGATCAGTCGTATCATCGTACAACTTCCGCCATATTTGATACCTGAAGAGAACTTGACCCAAGGACGTCACGGTCACAGGTTGACGTCACGAGTGGGCGTGGAAAGACGTGAGATTTATAATAAACTGATCATGATAGCAGAACGGATGGAAGTAAAAACGGCACGTTTTTGAAATATGAAAAGAGCTATAGTCATTTCAGGTTTTGAGGTAACTTGTGAAAGGCTAATTCGTGCTGCACGAGTTAATGGATTTCTGAAATGTGTACATTTATAATTGTCACACACGATATATTCATAGAAAAAAAGTCAGACAACGAAGACTTCCGGCCGGTACACCTGTTTAGCCGAGCTTGGTGCGGGATTCGAAAATATCATTCGGGGGCTAAAAAATTAAAATGTCGTTAGAAAGTGGGAAACTTATGGGCGAGATTGGGAGAGAAAGGTGGGGTTGCTGGATTTGAGAAGAGGATCCTCCCATAAAACAAATTACGTTTCAAAATTCAAGAAAAGATTTAATGAAACTACACCGGGCACGTATTCCAACCCCATAGTGACGTGTTTCTAATAATAATAATAATAATATCTAATAATATCTAGTTTATTCAAACCCATTGCAGTGTAACGGCTGAATTACAGGTTGATGCGCCTAAATTATAACACATAGGACTATAATAATTGTACAATGTACAATTGACTAATGACTAATGACTAATGACTAATGACTAATGACTAATGACTAATGTACAGATATTAGGTGAAAACTATTATTATCACTTGCGTGATAATACGACTGTAAATGCAAATGCATATAGATATCAAGTATAAATAGACATTGCTGGATTAATCTAGGCAAAAAGGTTGATATTTAACAGTTACAAAGTTTTTAAAGCGTTCAGTTTTAACTAATGCAGGACATTCAGTTCTGCCAGAGCGTAACGACATTGAAAAAGTGCTTTGAACCACTCTATCGTGAAGTACTCTTCGTCAGTCATTTCCAGTGAAAAAAGAATATCTATTGTGAGAGGGTCTCAATGGGGTTAAGCGTCAACCGTCAAATGGCCAAAATTTTAGCCGTCAACCGTCAAAACACGGATATTTTAGCCGTCAAGCGTCAAAAACATTAACCGTCAAGACCGCCAAAACGATTAATTATACGATAGTTTTTCTCAAGAATGCGTTTTCCTCCCCTCTGCTTCGAGTTTGGGTTTTGGTCGAGAGTCGAGAGTCGAGAGTACCAGGTCGAGAGTCGAGAGTAAAAGTCGAGAGTCAAGACTACCATGTCGAGAGTCCAGAAAACTATAGAATGAGTGGAAACGTATTATAAGCCGGCTTTTCCAGGTTACTGAAGATAAGTTCTTTGACTTTATCATGTCAACTCCCAACTGAAACGCTGCCGCTGCATAAAAGCAGTCCCCTTGGGCTCCGTATGGGTCGTAAGTGACGGTAAACCCTGCACCTCTGATTCGTTGACACAGAACGTCCATCTCAGCAAGAACGAACTCCGTAACTTTGTATAAACAGCTCGCAAATTTGCTCAACGACACAGATGAAGAAGGTACAATCGCTGACCCCCTTGCATGGACCCCACTAGGGATTGGTCAGATATTAGCAGGGGGAGAGGGGTGGAAAACGGAGAAATGTCACAACTTTTTGAGCCCTTTAAAAGAGAGGGTCATGAAAAAATTCAAAAGGAAAATTTCATTTTCCATTGCTGAGGTTGGTAACGTAACCTCTAGCCTTCAATCTAACTTTTTGCTAAATTCTGGCCAGTCCTTTATGAAACCCATATCGACCCCTATACCACAGTCAATATTTGAGAAAAAATGTTATGATTACACCACCCCAGGAGCCGTTTGATAATGCATGATGAACAACAGACATTGTAAGGGAACAGCTTTTTTAAAAGGAGAAAACTGTACTGTCCCCTTTCTATCTCAGCGTGTGTTCGGTCCATTTTCGTCTCGGGTTTTCGTCACCGCCTACAAAAGTTGGAACATTTTATACAAGAAAATACGAGAACAAACGTATTGTAACTGAGTTCTTAACTGCAAACATCTAAGATTTATTCAGAAATGGAAAATGAATGACAGCTTACTTCTCTTATCGCAAAGCAAAAGCTTGCTTCTAGACAACTTGGCGCGAGCTTTGTTTATTTAATTTAGCGGCTAGATATTGAACCTGAACGGAACCGTAAACTAGTACCATATGTCACGCAAGTTTCGCAATCGAATTCTGCATGGTCTATAGCTTTGCATAATTAATGGCGACAAAAATCACTGCAACATTGCATCGCGAAAAAAAAAGAAAAGAAAGAAAAGAAAATTACGCTAAGTTCGGTTTAATAATTGATTGTGGTCATTTTCTGTGTAGTTCAAAGTGTATCAATTTCGGCTGGTAAGTGATGACAAATGATAAACGTATGTACGTGCGTGATATGTTTTGTGGCGTTTCGAATTTTGCGAAAAACTGGCCGGCTTATAATACGTTTCCACTCATTCTATAGTTTTCTGGACTCTCGACATGGTAGTCTTGACTCTCGACATTTACTCTCGATTCTCGACCTGGTACTCTCGACTCTCGACCTGGTACTCTCGACTCTCGACTCTCGACCAAAACCTAAACTCCTCTGCTTCCCTCCCCTACCTGTCCTAGCTACGCGCAGCTAGTACTGACAGTACTTTTTATCAGATTATGTATAAATAGTAATTATATTAGTTATTGATAAATGTCATTTGAAGGTCATACGATGACCACATGGTGTCCAGATTTGATGTATCGAATTCCAGCTTGATTAGATCTTCCAGATTGTATCTGTTAGTGTCGTGTACTGAGTTCTAAATGAGCGTTGTTTTAAAATCCATTGTAAGCTTTTATAGAACAGGCGAAGAAAAGCCGTTCGAAAGGTATAAGTCTAGAATTCTCATTGAAGAGGAACAAAGGCAGTTCTTTGATGGTTTTAAAAAATGCATCATCGACTTCTTGGGGTTGAAAGAGCAAGCCCTCAAGTTCGGCCTGGGTCCGTTCGAGTTGAAGTTGTTTCGATTAGCAAAGACAGATGGGAAAGCGGAAAACTTCGCAATAGCAACACAAAAACAACTTCAACTCGAACTTCCAATGACATGGCGAAAGTGAGCTAAACGGTGAGTAAACATAAAATCGTACTTGCAGTCGACATGTAAATTATTAATATTGTTAAAAACCTTTTTGCATATTTCTCAAAAGTGGAAAGCAATTGATGACAATTAGTAAAAATAGCCCGAAAAATAGACGCCTATTAGGCGCATGTGTCTACAGTATGGCGCGCCGTTACCACCAAAAGTACGTCGAGCACAAACGATCCAGTCAGTCATGTCAAACAATCCAGTCAACTGTCAAATCATTCAGTCACAAGTGCAATACGATCCAGTCAATTGACATATTACTACAGCCACGCAGTGTACGCTTCGAGGAGCGTCTTGTTCAAAATTTCATTGACGACAACATGTCAAACTCTCTTACTCTAGCGGCAGCTAATCTAAATGTCCTTTTTACGCCGATTTTCGGCTTTTTGTACGTGGGCACGAGTAAACGCGCGAGTGCGTCTAGTTTATTTTTATGTTCTATTTCACCTGATCCGTTTGGTCACGTAATGGATAAAACATCTGAAACGTGAACGAAAAAATACACGGTTTGTTGTGTCAATAATGCCGTTGTGGAAATCTTTACAGCGAACAATTTAGACATATAGTGAAATAAAAAGTTGAATAAACTGGTATATTCGCAGGGAATATTTTTGCGTGTGAGATATAATGTATGATAATACAAAGACAAAGGCAAACACTAATAGCTGTTGACAGACAAATAAAGGGTCTTTACTACTGCTGCTGGTCCAAACATTTCCCCTACAGATATATTTATGAACTAAACTGATCGGTTTAGTCTCAAAACGTATATCTATAACCACAATCTCTATTTTTGATTTTTAACTAGACGCACACGTGCGTTCACTCGTGCCCTGGGAGGAGAGGCTTCAAGGACCGGCCCCGTTCGTACTCTTCCCCGAGCCGTTTCACGCATTCTTCACTTAACCGTAACATAATATAGACCATTTTTGACCTCTTTAAAGCATATCTGATTAGTCAATTTGTCTGTCAGCAGCTTAGTGTTTGCCTCTGTCCCTCTATTATCATGCATGGTATTAGATATCTCCAACATGCAAAAATATACCAGTTTATTCAACTTTTTATTTCACTGTATATCTCAAGTGTTTGCTGTAAAGACTTCTACAACGACGTTTTTGACACAATAACAAATCGTGTATTTTTTCGTTCATGTTTCAGATTATCTATTGCGTGACCAAACGCATCAGGTCAAATAGAGCCTTGGTTCCATGAAAATATATAAATAAATTGTCTGGCCAGAATTGTGTTAAAATTCATCACAAAAACGTTTCAAGATCTCTTGAATGCTTGAATGAAAATATAATTGACTTGTCTCTATATGCGTTCGTTTAGCAACATGTAGGGTGAGAAATTCGTAGATTTCCAGCTCAAAGGAATTGCTTTGAGTCGCGAGAGTTTCATTTTCAACTACTCCATTGAGAGCTTGATATTTGGTCAAAGTATTGGAGATCGGGCTCAAAATAACAGCCCATTCTGAAGCTCTTATAAGTGCCTAGGTAAATCTCGAGTTAAAAGCTCCATTTTATATTGTCTCACTGCTGGAAAAGCCTGTCTCTGAAAGCTATTTTTTGAGCTGTCCGCCATCTTGCATTCCTAAAGTTCCTGACTGGCGTTCACTAGCTTCGAAGAGTTCGCACTCGCTCAAAGGTGATGAATGAAGGGCATTGTTTCTTACGCTCTTACCCAATCAGGAACTGTGACACGTGACAAGTTGCGCAAGAATGCCGCATTCTCGTGGACGACGAGAGGAAAAAAAGAAAAAAAAGAAACATTTGCAGTTTATAACTCGTTCCCGGCCTAAAGGCCTGGGCACGAGTAATAATCGCCTTAACCACTCTTAGACCGGCACGATAACAGCGTCGTTCAGCCATCTTGTTAATCCGATTTATCCTGTTAGTGATACTTGAGACCAGGAATTCATACCCAGGTCTTCTTTGACGAGTTTAACTAATGGTCGTGCGTCGTGCGTCGTGGGTCCCAAGTCGTGCGTCGTGGGTATGGTCGTGGGTAAGGTCGTGGGTACCAAAAATGTTCCAAAAATGATATAGAAGTAATATGATCACTCAGCGGGTAAATTAGTTAATTATAGTAATCAGTTGTACGTACATGTCCCGTTCCCGATGCCGCAGACACCGGAGTTCGCCAGTGATAACCACCTTAGAATATGTAGGGCTGCAAGCAGTTTCACAATAAGAAAAATAACGCTAGGTCTGATCAGATGTCACGTTGGTATCTGCTCTTTTACAACAGTGATAAAACTGTCATGTCAAATTACATGCTTCCCTTTTATCAACGCCGCCCTTTCGATAGTTCCACAGGAAGCCGGGCTTGATGTCTGTAATCGGCAAATAAAACGATCACGTAATCTGTTTAAAATGCCATTACAACAACGGTAGTCGTAACTCAGTACACCCATATTCTAGACAACCTGTCCAGTCCGTAATGTAACACCACCATGTATGTAACACATGTTGAAATTCAAATAACTAACGGCTAAATCTAACGCACACACTAGTAGTAGACAGTAGTAGTAGACCTTTCTCTCTCTTCTTACGGCGGCGTGTAACACTATTGCGTTACATACACGCTGGTGTTATATTATGGACCAGACACATTGCCTGGAATATAGGTGTATTGAGTTACGAGATTACGTGATCGTTTTGTCTGCATTACGGACACCAAGCCGGGCTCCCTGTGGTAGTTCTTGTGAGTAACGAGTAACTACTACTAGACACTCATTCAAGTCCAGAAACGTACATTTTGTACATCATCTCTTCACCGCGTTCAGTTATCTCTCCACCGTGTTCCGTGATTGACTGTTGACAAATTTGTTAAGGACACAGAACTATACAGAGGGTATTACAGGCTGGCGCGAAGATATGAAGTTTATCTTCGAGTGAAATAGCTTTTGTGTAGACGTCGTAAGTCTCGTGGATTCCCTGTTAAGACCATTTTACTGACGCTACTAATTTGTCGGCCCGATTTGAAATCCATTGTTTTCGCTCCAATTCATTTGATTTCGTCAAAAATCGGCCCGACATACAAGAAACTTTATAGCTGGTTTCCGAACAAAGCGCAACAAATGCTACGTGTAAATCAGCCTTCTGTGAGCCTTGATTGCGTTACATTCAGTGACAGTACTGAAAGGTCAGTGCTACGGAACATCGGTTTGTTGACAAATGGTCTATGTATTCACAGAAGAAATGTAAACCAACCTCATATGTCACCTAGTGGTACAACTGATATTCCTACAAAAGTATGTATAAAAACATACTTCATCTTTGAATCAGGGTACTCCGGCAAGTAAATTAATTATTTGATGGTTTATTTCGGGGTTTTAACTAATTTACCCGCTGAGTGATCATATTACTTCTATAACATTTTTGGTACCCACGACCTTACCCACGACCATACCCACGACGCACGACTTGGGACCCACGACGCACGACCATTAGTCAAACTCTTCTTTGACCTGTTTGACCAGTTTTATACGTTGGCTATCTACTGTATCACAGGTATCAGGTGTCCTGCACGCTGTAGCGATCGGACCGATCAGGTAGAGATGGACATGATAGATGGAATTGTCTACTTTGTAGACCCTAAATGCGGTAGTTCGGTTGCCCAAACGTTTGTTGGTGGTAAAGAACGTATAAGAGTTCCCCTTAAGCTAGACTTGAGTTTAGTGGACTGAATACAAGAAGGAGATTGCCGAATTTGCCGGTCTAAGTAGGTTGCGTGACGAGGCTAAACACGGCTGCGAGGGAGACTACGGTCTAAGGGAAGAAGCCGAAAAGAGAGGTTTAGGACAATGCATTGAGATAAAACTTTGCCGCTTGGACAAGAGCGATGGAACGAAAGCGTACGCGATCAACACTCAACATGTTTCCAATTATTAAACGCGTTATAATTTGGTTTGAGAAAGTTTTTTACTTCGTGAATCGTGAAAACCAAAAATTAATTTTCGTGAAACGTTCTACCCGTTTTTAGAAACTCGTGAATTGTGCCGAGACCCCCCCTTACCGCCCCTGTTATACGCGTGCTTCTTGCTTTCCATGGCATTTACCCAGACAACTGAACTTACGGGGGTTGAAAGATATTTATCTTATCATGCAGTTTCTTTTTCTTGCTGTTCACTAATCTTAATTTAGAATGTTAAAAGGAGATAATCACCTTAGTATAAGTCATCAGGTTGTTTATGAGTAATTTACACCCATTTAAAAAAAATGTTGTCAGACATTAAGAGATCTTATCAGTGTCCACATGACTAGACCAAAAGGACTATATCAGGGGCGGATTTAGGGGAGGGGTGCAAGGAGTGTGCACTCCCCTCCTGAGACGACTAAGAATCCTTTTTTCTCAATATTTTTCCAAAATATCCTCTCCGCAGTTTCCAATTTATATGATGGAGCACCCCCTCCTGAAGATGGTGCACCCCCTCCTGAAGATAATCCTGGATCCGCCCCTGTATATATAGTAGATGCAAAAACTTTACTGGCTTAATTCCATCAAATATCCATATCCACTATTGATAGGGATTTGTTTGGGTCTGGGTCTAATCCCCTGAAGAAATCCATATTTTCATGTGAACCCCTGAAGAATTTTGCAAACACCCTCTGAGAGATTCACAAAATATTAGGTCAACCCTGAAGATTTTCACAAAATTTGGTTGTACCCCTGATTGAAGATTTCCAAGCAAAAACATGGGGTATCCCTGAAGACTTCCAAGCAAAAACATGGGATACCCCCTGAACATTTCCAAGTTCCTCGATGCAGGGTGCAGATATTTAACAGAACAGCCTGGAGTGAGTTGCTCTTCAGCTTTGGTCTTCATTTTTACATCATTATATGAAGACTTCAACTTAGTTGTTTGGTGTATAAAGACAAGGCAAGCTAGATTTGAGTTTTAAGTGCCATTTTGTAGATCTAGTAATCTGGCTACTGATACTGTCTTTTGTGTGTCAAGTCACCTGCACTTGACACTGCTTGCCTGACATTTTCTAAATAGGTGTGTAACACAAATATCAAATAGATAATCATATTGCAAATACTTTATAAAACACTAAAATCCTGAACCCTATAAACTGTAGTGATTTGGACTGCAATAAGTTAAATTATTTACAATCTTCTGGACAGTCTGGTTGTTGTGAAGGGTGAGATTCTTTGAAAGCATCAACCTGGGCCAAGGCATCGTGAATCCTTGAAATAACAGGAAACTGTGACATATCCACTTTGAAGCGATTGGCATTGTAGACTTGTGGGACCAGACAGATATCTGCCATAGTGATCTTATGACATTGAAAGATAAAAATATATATTATTATTAGTGGATAAAGGGATTGTCTCATTAGGAGGGCTCCATTTCTTGAAAGAACTGATAGCTTTTAAAGGAGCCACTACACAGTGCAAACTTTTTCTGTAACATTATAGACACCAACCATTGCAGGGGGTGTTACTCTTCACAATGCCAAAAAAGGTAAAGGTAATTTATTTTACTTCGAGTCTGCGGGGAGTGGTTACCCAGTCTCCCGAGCCAAAGGCTCATGTATCAAGCGTTCGAAGGTGCAACCTCTAACCCTCTCTCCATCAGTGCTCCATTTTAAGGGTATTTAAAGCTAATTAAAGCTACACGGAAAGGAAAGAAGTTGAAACAAGGATGTGAAGTCACTGGCGATCGAACTTGGGACCTCTCGCACTGAAGGCCATGCACTAACCAACTGTGCCATCCTTGCTGTAATAGTGCTGTAATCATTTTCTCTCAATGTTTTTGTACAATTACAGCTGAAATTGTGGCATCGCAACCAGCAAATTACGAATTTTGGTTTACGAATAACAAGTCTATACAGGGGTGGAATTAGGGGAGGGGTGCAATGGGTGTGCACCCTCCCTGAGATGACTTTTTAGTCCTTTTTTCTCAATATTTTACCAAAATATCCTCTCAGCAGTTTCCAATTTATAATTATGATGGCCGGTGCACCCCTTCCTGAAGACAATCCTGGATCTGCTCCTGCTATGGCGTATTTTTCAGAGCCAAGTTTTGCCATCCCAGAAAATTTTAGTAAGAGATTTTTAAATCTACATACCTCATCTCCAACACAGTACTTTCCAGATGTTCTTTGAAGAAGTTTTTCCAAACCTAAAAATGACAGAAATTGTAAAAACTTTGACTGATATGACACTGAAGGCTTTCTGGTCAAAATATCTACTTTGCTCTGCTACCAGAATTTTTTGTTTAATTATAAAATTCCCATAGAAATCCATTAGCTCCCAGACAAATACAAAGTGGATCTATTATAGCTAGTGGTCACTTACTATGAAAACCTTGATTTATCCAGTAGTGACCCCATTCTACTTTCTTGTCACTGCCAACATACTTAAGCACTTTGAGATTCTGTATTGGCTGAATTCCAGAGGCAATGTGCTGACTCACTTGTCGTACCTTGTGCAAGCAAATCAAATAACATATCATGATCAGTAAAGTACATGTATATCCACTCTTTTCAAATATTTTTATCTTACCTGGGCACGCTTGTGAGGATCATTCCTTGGTAACAAAGGTGGATCTGGTCTAGTTTCATCCAAATATTCAATAATTCCTAACTATAAGTAAAATAATTCATTATAAACATCTAGACTATTTTAAGATGGGAAAATTGGACAAAAGTGAAGAGGAGGATGAACAGTTAGTGCCCTTAAAAAAACATGCTTTAACAAGTCATTACAAATAAAATTGTGAGTGCATGTACGTATCATAAAGGTCTGAACTGATCTAGTAACAATAATTTATTAGCAAACTCATAAATTATTGAAAAGATGAGTGAATTTGTATGAGGAAACTAAAAAATTAAAAAGACTAGCAAGACTATGGTAAACAAAATTTATGTCCCAAAAAATTGCAAAGGAAAGCCTTAATTTTTCATTTATAAGTCAGAGTACTCTTATAATACCCCTTTGAATGATCAGACCTCTTTTAGATTTAAAGACCTTGAAGTTCCAAATGTTGTGCATTTTCCATTTCTCCCTCTGTTTTTCATTCCTTCTAAAATACATTTAAGATTATTTATTTTCTTACAGATTGTGCAAGGGTGTGGCCATCAATGACAAGGGATGGGACCTCTCCAAGTGGATTTAGTTTTTTGTAATCATCTGAATGCTGAAAATATGAATATAAATATAAACCATAAGACCATAAGTCTAAATAATATTAGTTTTAATTAGAACACATTAAACAAAACTTATATGCAAAATAGGATGGATAAAAAAGAATTAGGAAAAAAAAGTAAAGGGAAATGAATGTGAAAATATCAAAATGAACAATTTTATAATGGATGCATGTAAAGTGGATGAAAAGGATGAGAGGAAAATTTGTCATCTCTGTTTTAATTTCTTACATATCATTATGTGATTCTAGTTCAATAGTAAACTTCCAAGATACACTTCACTTGCCACATACAAAGGAATCAAGACAAGGCTATGTGTATATATAAGCTCAGTCATTTGTAACAAGACAAAAGTTTAGCAAGTAGCCTCGTTCAGAATCCTTTGTATGTAGCAGGTGAAGCATACCTCAGAACTAGACTATTAACCCATACAACATCTTCTTTTTGTTTTGTCCAATTGTTTAACATAAAATACTTTCTCATACATATACCTGTTCACCACCATCTTTGACCAAATGTACTGGATGATAATCATATTCAATGCCTTTGAGAGCAAGAGCTATTAAAACAGACACACAAAAATAAATAAATAAAATAAGAGGGCGAGAAGAAGAAGAACTTTATTTGCACTCTTTGATGAAAAATTTATACAAAAACATACATGTATGTACAGAACATATATTATCTACATGTTAGGATAAAAATATAGTTATTGAGCACAGCTACTTTTAATTGCTAAAAAAGCTAATAAGGCAAAGTAGCAAAATCCCATTATAATCAAGCAATATAAATCATTTACAACCAAAGTACACACAAGATCAAATGGCCCAGTTCAAAGATATGTTCACCTACCATATAAAAAGAAATTGGAACAAGACTATATGCATACTGCTCATAAAATGTTTGCCTTGCAACAAATGACTGAGCATTAATTATGCATGTAGAAAATAATGTCGGCATAAATTCCTTTGAATATGGCAAGTGAAGTATCTCTGAAGCCAGCTATTAACAAGTATATTATACTTTCAAAAAAAATCATCATCTGTTGGCCTATTTAACATTTATACCTGTTCTAACTCTCCATGAGCAAGAACTTCGGAAGTAGGAATATAGCACAGGCTGTAAAATACAACAAAAATGTAATATCATTTAGCTTTTATCAAACTTTTAGTAGGTAATAGGTGACTTGCATAATGGCATCACATACTACAACTACCAGACTGCTTTGCCCTCTTTCATTTAAGGAATAAAAAATGGTTTCCCGTGTTTGATAGCCTGATCAAAACACTTGTGATGTTGGGAGAACACTCAAGAGCTGTGAAAGCACTCGCCTACGGCTCGTGCTTCCACTACGCTCTCTCGTGTTCTCCCAACATCACGCGTGTTTTGATCAGGCTATCGGACACGGGAAACCATTTTTTATTTCTTTTATAATTAAAAATAACTAACACGCAAATAGACGAAAATAGGAAAAAGAAAACACTGGCAAAAAAACAAATTGACGTGAGCGTGTTTGATACTCTCATCAAACATGGGTTTTCAGCCAATCAGAGCGCACGTTATATAAGAGTTATTTATAATTGAGAAATAATTATCTCAAGGGGGAATAAGAATCGGAATAAGAAAGAAAATTTGTGAAGCATTCTGGTAGTTGTAGTAAAATGATGCTATCATGCAAATGGCCTATAATTTGTAATGTGGGATGATCAAAAGAGAGGAAACCATTCAAATAAACATTTGCTGACTTTAAATGGAAACACCCAAATTACTGCATATGGTAATGACGTCCCAAATGATTTCAAAGGCCACACCTTGAAAAAAATAGCTCTGACATCTTTTTTGAAAATATTCTTTGGAGATCACAATATAAACAATAATATTGCAGTGAGGTACATGTAAACAAAATAAAGTACATAAATTAATTTTTCTGTATGTATGTACTTAGAACAGTGGATTGTAAAAGCTGTTACTATCTGCAAGATGTGGATGCATGAGAACGAGATTTGGAAAATTTTGGAATTGCTTACTTGTGTTTCCTTTTCTCGCATTAATTCAAACTTATCTGTGGCATAGTTATTCATAAATAAGTTGAGTTACCTTTGAAGACATATTCAACGCTGAATACAAGAGAGTAATCGGGCTAGATTGACCTCAAAAAAATATGAACTTGAACATCAACGTAACGTGGAAAACCAATAAGGCCTGGTTACGTTGAAAAGAGATTGTGTGACAGCGTGACGTCGTCTAGACAGGAAGTATCGGCCACTTTTTGGGTAAACTCCATTGTAAAAGAATCGGGTATGCTCAGGAGTAAAAATCAGCGATTTGGTATCTTTTAGGGTGTTAAAATTAAAGTTTAGAGTTTTAGCATTCCCTGGTCTCTCTTAGGGTATCAAAAGAGCCCATCGCTTATTATCTTGTTCTCAAATGAAACGGAAATTTTCCCAACAAAAGCGTGTCGACCGTTTAATTTTATGTTCATCATAATATTGTACATTAGCTTGATATCGCTGGTATCTCTTAGGCTAAAAAATCGTCCAGCCACGCCCTTCTTAAAAGACTTCCGGTATATTTTAGGGGTATTTTTTACATTTCCGACGAGCATACCCGATCCTTTTACAATGGAGTCCCCCCCGGGCTAGCGACAAACGGACAAAAATTAACTGACTACCGACAAACTATAATTATAATTCGGTTAGTCATATCAAGTAAAATAATTATTTATGGAACGTAACAGAATACTATTAAACTCGCTAGTAAAATTCGTTTTATGTTTTCGTTTTATGAATTTTAAAATGTTTGGTCAACCAAAATGATTTTCAATACACGTTCAGAAGCGGAAAGGTACATTTCGCAGCTCCTCTCGTTTATCAACAAAAACAACAGGAAGCCCGCCGCAGGTCAAGAGAGGGGGGCGCTAGCAGCAAGTGATAACATCTGCGCATGTCTCCAACTTCTATTGTCTTGGACAATTTCTATGCACTCAATCGACTGTCATGCTCTGAAAAACTTTGGGGAGACTATATACGACTCTCTTTATGACAGGGTAGTAACGAGGTATATGGGATCAGCGTTATTTTGGGGCTCAGGGATCACATGAACGTTATTTTTTGGTCTCAGGGATCAGATTTTTAGCCTTGGGATCGGGATCACTGTCTTTGGAATCGGGATCACCATTTTTCAGGGATCACTTGATCAAAATTGTCCTTATTTTGGGGATCAAGGATCAGATTTTTAGCCCTGGGATCGGGATCACTGAAAAAACTATATACCTCGTTACTACCCTGTTATGTAGCCCTAACAGGCTCGTCGTAACATGGTATATGGGATCAGGGATCAAGCTCCAAATTATGGCCAGGATCAGGGATCAGAGGCTAGGGCTCAGGGATCAAATGGGTGGGATCGAGGATCAGGGACATTGGGTCAGGATCAGGGATCAGCTCAGTTTTTTGCACCAAGGATCAGGGATCAAAAATTTCTAAAAATATGGGCTCAGGAATCAAAATTTCCGTAAAAACCCGGGATCAGTGAGACGAAATATACCATGTTACGAGCCTGCCCTAAGCCAGGTTAAAACCGTCGTTGAGACCACTTCCGTCCAGCGGCTCGCGCATACTCGTCATGTTATCACTTGCTGTTGCGGCGGGCGGGCCCGGTTTCGCAAGGTAGAAGGTAGATAGAGGTTATTTCGCGTGATTCAGAACGACATCCGAAAATGACGTCACCATAGTGTTTCCGACAGATTATTGCCGACGTAAACGACCGCGACAAACCAGGCAGACTTGAGGAAGACATGGTCAGTCTTCAACATTTTGCTCAGTCCACAAAATGCCGCCATTTTGTTTGTTGCTACCACGAATCGGCAGTCACCGTCGGAAACACGATGGTGACGTCATTTTCGGATGTCATTCTGAACCTCCAGGAATCACGCAATCGCAATCCTAGAAATAACCTCTACCGTTTCGCAAGTCAGATACAGGGCTGGTATTTCTAATTCTTATCCGAACAAAATATGCTTCAGCTTATCCAAACAGCTCAAGGAGGAAAACTTGTGTAGATTATGGAAGACTTTATTGCAGGATGGTTTGGAGGTATGAAGAGAATGTGGAAAAAATTTGAACTAGCTATGAACCCTCGCGACAAAGCAGCCATTAAGCTTATAGAGCTAAATAATATCCTACTAAGGTCTACCCATCACTGTTTCAGAGCATACAGCGTTTTGATATGTCGGTTATCTTAATTGGAAGGATCAGCAAAGTTCAATCATTGTTATTGATATTTTGATTTAGGTCCCGTTCAAATGGAGGCGAGTTGACCCGGTAGCAGGGTTCGCGTCTTTTCATTCCCAGGCGGACTCAAAACAAAAGAGTTATCCCTGCTACCAGGGACAACTTGCCTTCATGTGGACGGGCCATAAGAAGGAAACGTTTTTCAGACTTTGTCTACTAAAAGAACTTAAAGCAACTTCAGAATACCTGTCCCTCATAATGTTTCTAGAGAGACACTCTTTGAAAACGATGCAATAACAAAAGATTCTATTGTTATTCAAAATAGCAAGGTGATGTTTGCATTTGTAATTAGGTTGTGCTGGTGTTGTAGTTGGACAGCCTATGGATACCATTAAGGTAATGTAGTCATTGACTATGTTTCTAGAGATTTAGCATTAAATTTTAGTGGAAAGAGGAATGACAGTAAAATTGTTCTCGCATTAATCAGAAAATGTTCCCACTTGACCCCCCTGTCACACCACACCACCCCTACACTGGTTAACACTGGTTAAGTAACAATAAGTAAACAGACTATGCACAAATACATGCATATGCATAGCTAGGCATAATTTTTTCAAATGGAATAGAGGGATTTCAGGGCAGCCATGTGGTCAAAATAATAGACCTTTTCTCCCATGAGAAATGAAATCTTTTCTAATTCAAAAACTTTCTATTGTACTTGCCCACAAACCTGGCTGCCATGAAATCCCTTTATACCATGGAAATACCCCATGAGTCACTTCTATAATTTTCTAGTATACACAATTGAGCCTTTAGGTGAATGCTTCTTTACAAAACAGAATTCATATATTTGTATGTCCTTATGTAAATAAATAGAAAGTTTATATTTGTTACGTGGCATTTTGAGCGATTGGCAAAAATGCTGTCTTCCCTTGTGTAAATATTTGCATGCGGTGGACGTCCGTGCAAAGCAGGTAGAAACTGTCATCAGTTATTTAAGAGGTTATAGCAGTTCTCTCACACAAATCTATCCATTCTCAGGAGAAATAGAAAGGCTTTTCTCCTAATAGGACTCATCTCCAAGTGAATTAACACTTTTTTTCAAGAGATATTTTTACTTAAAAATTGCTACATAGAGTGATTTTCATAAACCCGTGAAATACTTACTAATTTATTTAGTGCTATTCCGCTAAAAGTCTTTTGTTTTCTATTGTTCCATACACGCTATTAAAATGTAAATGGTATAAATTGTTTCACGGGTTTTTGAAAACCACTCTACATTGCCTTGTATTAATCAAAGACCACAGGAAACCCAAACTGTTAGGGTCTGGGATTCCCTGTGGAGAACACTGGGTCAATTACTGCAATGGCTCATGGTATTAGACACCACTAAATATACAACAGCTTTCCTGCTTTCTGATTGGCTGTATTTTCTATGGTGTGAGATAAAAGAATATAGCAAAACAGAGCAAAGCAGCACAGAAGTGCACAGTGAAAACATTTTATTGGCAATAATTGAATATTCTCCTCTATTTAGACATAAAAAGTTTGTTAGGCTAAACATTTTTCATTCTGGTATTCTGTGCCAATGAAACAACACACAGAATGGCAGGACTTTGACAACAACATCAAACCATACCTTTGAGTTAAGAATTTGAATCTTAATTGTTCCTCAAACTTTTGTTAATTTTACAATTCTCGGCTTCAGCTAGACTCCTGTAACAGCGACTGACAACTAACCTACAAAACTTATTTTAGAAGTATTTCTACCAGTACGGGTAGAGCCATAACCCAAACAGGACTCTTGTACCTGTGATCACTCTATGATCTACTTGTGATAAACCTAGTGGCAACACTTCAGCCAGCGTGGGAAGATCACCTGAACTGATAAACAGAATCCACAGTACAATGTTCAACTATATCGATTCTACAAAAACTTGAGATCATTCGTGACTCTACAAATCTAAGACTAAGGAAAAACATGGCCTATTGGGGTTTGAATTAATGCAATACCCCAACCCCCTCCAATGTGATACTGATACATGTCACGGGAAGTTAATTGAGAATGCAAAGTGTTTTTCTCACCATAAAATATTATTTGTAGCACAAATAATTTCTTTATGGCTCAAAAAATGAATGAAGCAACATGGTCCTGACATGCAATATGTGCTGAGCTTGTTCGTGAAGGTACAACACAATTAGACAGGGGGTTGGCATAATTATGGCTATGTCCCTGACATAGCTGCTCTTTAATAGGTATTAAACCACTACAACATACAAACTACTAGGAAAGCTACAGTGTAAGTTACAATAATGATAGCCCTGAGCAAAGGTGAGGACAATAAGATAATTAAATTATTATTTCCATTTCAGGTCAGAATGCAAGCAGCAGATGCTGCCAAACAAGTTGCCAATTCTAACAGTTTTTCTAAAGTCTTCTTTAAAACTTTAAAGAATGAATCAGTGAGTTAGGTTTTTTTATATATTGACCTTATACTATTATATGTGGATTGTGTGCTGTGAAATGGTATAATGACACCATAGCTTTTTAACACTCACAAGGAAATGTTTTGCATGTTTCACAATAAAAAGCATGACCAAGGACTGCATGGGTTAGGCTGAGCATGCAATGTAATCCTTCCTTCTGCCTTCCTTCCCTCCTTCCTTTCTTTCTTCCTTTCACCCTTATTTCCTTCCTTCTTCCCTCCATCATTTCTATATTTCTTCCTTTTACCCTCTCTTGTTCTTCATTTTTCCTTTATTTTGTTCTTCAGTCCCTTCCAGCTCATGCCTGACTGTTTGCGTGCACTGTTTTTCTGACTATCCTATGCAACAATTGAATTTTAATTTTCTATAAATAAGATTCTCAGTATTGCTTGTTTAGTTTTGTTTTTATTTTCTTATTAACAAATAAATTTCTCACTTTAGGTGTCAGGGTTCTTCAAAGGTATGCTTCCACCCCTCTCTGCAGTAGCCCTTCAAAATGCAATAATATTTGGAGTGTATGGCAACACCTTAAAGCTTTTTGAAAGTGGACCAAATGGTATCTACTCGGCTTCCCAAGTTGCTTTTGCTGGATCTGTAGCAGGATTTTTTCAATGTTGGATAGTTTGTCCTTTAGATGTCATCAAAATTAAACTTCAAATGCAAACTGAAGGTAAGTGTCAGGCTATGTTACTGCTAGTTCTCTTGCGTTTGCTTGAAAGTAATAACGTGAAAATTAAGGCCCGTTGTAACTTTTGCTGTAACAGAAGTTGCACCGCGTGTCTACTCTTGCAGTAGTTGTTTGTAACATTGCGGAAAATGCAGTCTCCTTCGCAGCCCTTTTCGGCTCGTCACGCAACATTCCCTCGGGAGCATTGCGTGACGATCCTTAAAAGACTACGGAAGACGTTGCGGAAATAGAACTTGATTTTACTCCTGTATCCGTTGTACCCAATGTTGCGTATAACTGTTACGGAAAAAAGTTGCATCATGTGTCCAGGCGTACAACAAACAAACGCTGAAAATTTGAACCTTTCTACCTTCTTACAGAAAATGAAATTTTAGTTTTTGAAGGAAAAAGGACTCACGGAATTAACAGGAAAATTGGTCACGATTCTCTTAAAAACAAACAAAGCCGTCTCACATCGCGCTTCATAATAAACTAGTCCTAAGCCGTCGTCCGAATAGGGAAACGGTACGTTATATTATGGCTGTAGTTTGGCATCACACGTCCTGTACTAACACTCCAGGAGGGCGACGCAAGGTTTTGCGGTATTTCGTTTTTTTTTATGCGTTTTTGCGGTTATTTGTTATTTTAACCTGTGGTTCTGTGGTTTTTGACTTCAGATTTTGTACGCGGTTTGCGGTTTTGGGAATTGTGATGTTGTTGTTGTTGTTTTTTTTTTTTTTTGCGGTTTTTTCTCAATTTCGTTTGCGGTTTTGCGGTTTCTATACCCCTCTTACGACCCCCTCCTCCAGGTCATGGCGTAGAGTGGGCCGTTTCACACTGACACGAAAACTGCTTGACCACTGAGTACAGTGGTTTTCGTATGAGCGAGAACTTACTGCGCCGTGCAGTCACCGTGTCAGTGTCGTGATGTCTAAAAAAAAAACATTCGATATACCTGCCGTAACCGTGCCGTACCGTGACCGTGTCAGTGCCGTGATGTCTATAAAAACATTCGATATACCTGCCGTAACCGTGCCGTACCGTGACCGTGTCAGTGCCTTGATGTCTATAAAAACATTCGATATACCTGCCGTAACCGTGCCGTACCGTGACCGTGTCAGTGCCTTGATGTCTATAAAAACATTCGATATACCTGCCGTAACCGTGCCGTACCGTGACCGTGTCAGTGCCGTGATGTCTATAAAAACATTCGATATACCTGCCGTAACCGTGCCGTACCGTGACCGTGTCAGTGCCGTGATGTCTATAAAAACATTCGATATACCTGCCGTAACCGTGCCGTACCGTGACCGTGTCAGTGCCGTAATGTCTATAAAAACATTCGAAATTCCTGCCGTAACCGTACCGTGCGGTGACCGTGCCGTTTTCCCAGTCATACCGAAATCGGCCCTAAAACCCAGTTACAGTATGAAGTGTATGCACAGTGGATGACACGATCGACAACATGATCACCCTTTTGTACCTGACGTAAAAATCCAGGCAGGTGATCGACGTCCTTCGGTGCTCTGTAAGTCCCTGTCCAACTTTACGGTTATCGTTTACGGATGGTCGTCCCAGACCCTTCGATCGCACGACTTCTATACGTTGAAAGAAGAGCTACAATCATTTGCTGCATTCACACTAACTAAACTAGTTTAACTAAACCAGGTTTAGATTTTTCCAATTTGTTGATAACCCTGCTGTGTTACCTTCACAAGACAAATTGCCCTATCGCATAATGACGTCACACCAAAACATTTTATTGTTTTGACGCTAAGGATTATGGTCGCCAGAGGGGATCAGAGTGATTGCATATCAAATAAAATGCAGATGAGCAATCACTGATACATGATATATATCAAAACTCGATACATTGAAGTTCTACTTCGAAAAGGAATATTAATAGGTCCCAATTTCCACTGTTTCTGAGCATCTATCCCCAATGTAAACATACTTGTGACGTCATTATGCGATAGGGCAATTCCAAACAACCTTGGCAAGATATGCAAATCAAACAGGTTTTCCCCTCTTTTAGTGGTAAGGTGCGCATGTTATGAGCAACTAATTTTTAACCTTGTTCAGTTAAGGTGGCTCGATATAGTTTTTTATTGACCACGCTTCCGTTTTTCATTCCACGAATTGAGCAACTTACTCTTGACCAACCAAAGCGGTTTTCACACTAGTGATTGGAATTTTAAATCAAAGTATATATTTTTGTCTATTCCACTTCGATTTGTGTTGCCATAGCGACAGTAAACAAAGATGGCTGAGATCAATTTTTCTAAAATATCTTTCGAACTCGAGCAGCTCTAGACAAGGGACTATATGGGCAACAAACTACACACTAAGGCAAAGAAATTAACGTACAATTCAAAAA
The DNA here is from genome assembly GCA_029948255.1 of Telmatactis stephensoni. Taxonomy (NCBI): domain Eukaryota; kingdom Metazoa; phylum Cnidaria; class Anthozoa; order Actiniaria; family Isophelliidae; genus Telmatactis; species Telmatactis stephensoni. The sequence continues at coordinate 96,504 of JALIZF010001145.1, forward strand.
CTTTCATCAAGCGACGTCAACGGTCATTTCGAACAAAATTCGTCAGCGCGCGTCGTGTTTGCTAAATCACTCTAATAAACTAATGGCAATGATTGTAGTAATATTTACTTTAGTGAAAGAGATTAGAAAAATATAACTGGAAATTAAAAACAAGTGAAACAGCTTTTTAAACCACGGCTTGTAATTTTTTCGCTCGCCTTGTGCGGTTTAGGCTGTTAGCTTTGATCAACAAGAGGAATTATGGTCAAGGAATTGAAATTTGGAATTTGAAATATCCACTTTCCAAAATGGCGCGATTCGCCTCAAGCTCTCTGTTGACCCCTCTGTTTGGTCTTCGTTCTCGATTCGTTTATACATGACGTCTCTCACGGATGTGAAATAACTAAGTATATGAAAGTCAAGATTACAAATTATAGATTGGTTGCATCGAATTGCATCATGGGTTATGCATGCATGGTGCAATGTTGTATCGAATACATGTATTCACCGTTGGGTACGGTCACAGCCCAAAAAGAACAGAGGGGAACTAATGAAATAGATTATAAACCACAGTTTTAAACCAAAATTAGTGAATGATGGCAGAATCAGTTTGGACCTTTATTCATCAGCTTTACTCATTTCTCACTAGCTAAACGAAAATACTCCCTTTACCACGGTCCAGCGGATTGTGCGAAGAAAATTTACAAAGCTCACGGTACTCAAGGGTTATATCAAGGGATGCGTGTTACCATGTGGAGAGATGTCCCAGGATTTGGTGTCTATTTTGGAGTATACGAACTCTTATCTTTCTGGTTTACAAAAGGTTTGGACCATAACAGCGCCCTCGTGCCCTTATTATCCGGTGGCTTGGCAGGAGTAATATCTTGGGGCTCAACATTTCCGCTTGACGTCATCAAGTCTCGTATCCAAGCCGACGGTAACCGTGGTAACTTCAAATACTCAGGAATTGTTGATTGTGCGGTAAAGAGTTATCGTGCGGAAGGGTTAGGGGTATTTACTCGTGGACTTTTACCGACGACTCTGCGAGCATTTCCTTGTAACGCTGCCATATTTTATGTCTATACTTTCTTCCTTAAATTTTTGCGCAAACAAGACTTGACTATTTTGACTGAGGAAGGAGAAACAGTGGTATAACTTTAGCCTCCTCCGGAAGCATCTCTATTTTCTCTCTCTCTCTCTCTCTCTCTCTCTCTCTCTCTCTCTCTCTCTCTCTCTCTCTCTCTCTCTTTGGGATTCCTGTGGGATTCTTGTTCTAGAAGAGGGGGACTGAGGAGAGGGAAGAAGGAAGGGAAACTAAACTAGTGCCTAGTCCCTCTGTACTAGCAACAGGTTCCATCAGCTTTCAATGAACTTTTCACTAGTATTAACAGAGTACATCAATATAATACGAGACTTGCTAGCAAAGAAGCATATTATTCACCTAAAATTAGAACAAATTATTCAGCATTCGTTTTCTTGGAGTGAAAATGTGGAATCTAAATCTAAATTTATTGATCTGCAAAGCTTATCACATCACTGCAGATATAACTAAAACAAAAATATAAATAAAATAATATAGAATATTATGTACATATGAATATAAATAAATGAGATCTAAGACAATAGTGTAATATATAAAATATAAAATTTATAAAATAAATATAAAATATAAAATTTAAAAACATGTTACAAAGCTTGTAATAAGATTATATTACTATGATTTTCATGAAATGGCCTATGATATTTGAAAGCGTTCTAAATAAGTTACACTTTTTTAATTATATTTAATAAGACTTGATTTAAATTTATCTAATGTGGAACTGTCGATGATGTCATTAGGTAATTCGTTCCATTCCTTAACTGATCGTGTTATAAAACTGTTTTTGTAGGTGTTGCTTTTGCTACCCATATTTATAAACTTTTTAGGATGGTATTGTCGAGTTCTTCTTTGTTTAGTTTGGACGTAAGACGGCAGTCTCAGTTCTGTGAGGTTGTTGACGATTTTATACATCATGATGAATCTTGCTTGCTTTCTTGTTTGCTGTAATGGACACCATTTCAATTCATCCAATATTCTTGTCACTGTTCCTGGGGACCTTACATAAGGGACCGGTCATTATTTACAGGGAGGGGGGGCTGGTGGAAATGAGAAATGTGATGCACAATTTTTGATGGCCCCACCCCCCTTTCCACATACATTCTCTTATAACAATAATGCAGTGTGTGCATGAAAAATGATGCCCCCCCCTATATTTCCACCGCCCCCCCTCCCTGTAAATAATGACTGGTCCCTAACACCCTTACATTAGACATTATCTGAGGACCTTAAGACAAAGTCCCTCAAGATGTTTAGACGTAATTTAGTTGAATAGCTTATGAATGACTATTAAGTCTCTATATATATTGATGTACCTCTTCTTAATTGATTCACTCCATTAACAACGATCTGTCCATAGCTACTTTGCCTCATGAGCTTTTTTTAGCTATTTAAAGTAGTTGTGCTCAACAACTATATTTTTATTCTAATTAACATGTAAATAATATATGTTTTGTACTTATATTTTTTGTATACACCTAACGCACAGTTGAGTAAACTTTGAACTGAGTCGTACTCGCAAGTGTTCGACTTTAAGTTTTATTGTCTATTTTGAACGTCGTCGTCTTAGTATGTATTATATATATTTTTAGTATTTTTCTTAATTGTTAATATATCACAATTCACATTATTTTATGTGCGATGATATATATTTAAATAAACATTATTATTATTATTATTATGCAGTAAAAACGTCTATATGCAAAATCTTACTATTAGCACAATAGGGCGCAATTGCGTAACCTAGAGGCTATAATAATCTATCCTAAATAAAACTAAATTTAAAAAAAAGAAAACAGAGAGGGGTTTTCATAAACCTGTGAAACAAAAGTTAATTATTAGCTAGTAATAGCCAGATTCAAACAATAGAAAACAAAGGAATTAGAGACGAATAGTACTAAATACACTAAAATGTATTTCACGGGTTTATGAAAATCACTCTAATGTATATACATACTAAAAAACTATTGTATAGAGCGATTTTCATCGGACTGTGAAACAATTACTAATAGTCAGTGTTTAATAGTGTCTAATAGTTGTATTGCAACAAAAGAAAACAATGGGTACAGAGTCTACTAGTGTCTATTAGCTTAGTAACTATTTCACAGTCCGGTGAAAATCACTCTAAATTTATAAGTAAATTTGCCGTTGTTATTTTATACACTAACAATATTGCCTAATTTTAATATTACATTTTGCCATGAGATAAATAAGTAGCGTAATTGGGGACTTTCACGTGGGGGTGATCGAGCATTCTCATTTGTCGTGATTCGAGAACGTGACTGGTGAAACGTGTAAGATCGAATATCTCCAAAGCTAAAGAAGATGAAAGAGTGATTAAAGTATTTTATGCGTTATTCTATCCGCGGAACGTAAAGGGGACCTGCGTAAACGCTGTCTATCTAGAGCGTAAACTGTCAGCTTTCGAATGGTCTCTCTTTGTGAAGTTTTAGTCAGATGATGTGCTCGTGCGTGATTCGAGATTAATCCGTGGGCCAGCACGTGAAATCCTCCCCCCTCCCCCTCTGAGATTTTTGGAGACATACATCATTTATAAAAAGCTTTGGTCAAGGGTATTTCAAATCAGGTTGTTTGCAGTTGATTATTAGCGCTAGCCCCGTCGACTATGCCACTTTTTAGGAACTATAGAAAATCCTCTAAATAAAATTACGTTTTCTTTATTCGGTAAAATTTTTTCTTCCGGTCAGGATTAGCCTGCGGTTTGCGGCCCTCGTAAGGGGACTTTCAGTTCTCTATGGAGTGGATCCAGGAAACGCCATGGATGTACCTAGCTGTGAGAGCATTTAACCAAGCGGTTGGCCTAATTTTTAGACGGTCAGGGGCCATCCGCTTCCCGGTTCGTTGTGGATCTCCATGACTGTCTGAAAATCACATTGGCCCGCTACTGATGCCCAGTGAGCACGGTAACTTAATTTAAGGGGCCCGTAAACATATCCGATAATTAAAGTTCAGGGGTGTTTAATTTCTCAAAGCATACGTTATTTTCAACTTCTGTGATTTTACAGTCAAGTTTATGAGTGCGCGCGCATTTCCGTAATTTTTCCGTAAGTTATCGTGTCGGGTCTTTTGAGATACGGGACCCTGTGCTTGTCAAGAAACGGAACTTAATGTTTGAATACGATTTATTATGACGAAATGAGTTTATTTTGACCTCTGTGCTGATAAGAAAGGAACAACAGTGAACGTGAAAGTTGTCAGACAGAACTGTCGCCAAAACTTTCCTTTTGCTGACGCGGTTGTTGCTGCCTGTCTGTAATTAGACGATCGAGGATAAAAAATTCATTTTTCACGCGTTAATGAGATTCACATTTTTTCTATGCTCCTCTCGTATCCCGAGAAACGTAAAATTTGTTTTCTTTTCTTGAGTTTTTGCGAAAGAAATACTCAGTTTTCCCCACTATACCCGCCAGGGGATCACGTTGGCTAAACACGTTATCCAATGAAAAGCGTTCTAAGATCTTACATCACTTCCGGTCAGTGTCTATTTTTATCTTCAGGGGAGTTGATAAGACAATTCTCGCGCTCAAAGGAAAAAAAGTTCTATAAAATCACGGTTCAACTAGCAAGATTTTTATAATGTCATGGATTCTAGGAATGATAGGCAACCTTTAGTAAGCAGCAAAGAAAAATCTCACATAAAATGCGTTATTGTTGGCGATGGTGGAGTCGGCAAAACATCTCTTCTTGTAAGTTATCTCATGGACGGATTTCCAAACGACTACGTGCCCACAGCTTTTGATAATTATCAAGGTAAGTTTGAATAGTTTTTAAGAGAATTATACTGCTGTCTGTTATTGATATTTTTTGTTTGTTTTGTAGTTTCTGTGGAGATAGACAAGAGACTTTGTACCATTGAGTTCTGCGATACTGCGGGTCAGGTAATCAACACATCCAACGTGTTTGAACCCGAACACACGCAACTGATCTAAATACCCTATATTTGCCATTGCTCCTCAGATATATATGAGTCTATCATTATTGAAGACTTTCTACTGATCATTCAATCCTTTTAAACCCATTTAAGGTCTTTAGTTGCCAATAGAACTATTAAACTGCCCTTGTTTATTTTGTATATTATAAACTTGCAAAAGACGTGGTCTTATGTAGTGACTGTGTGGTCTTGTGCGGTGTGTGACACGCTTCGTTAACAAAGCGAAAATTTCTCGTCCTCCTAGACCTTATATAGCTCTTTTAGTAAAATTAATGAGAATTTTATGTTTTTCTTAAGAGCGGTAAAAAATTAATTTAGAAGGTCTAGAATATTTCATAAAATATTTTGTTGTGATGTTCTGCTCGGGTGATTTAGGGATTAGTCAATTTTATTGTGTTGGCGTGTTTTCATTTTCTATTTACAAGAATATATTCCACAAAGGACTCCGACTCGACGGTTTCATAACAAACACTTCCTCTCTAACCTTTACAGGAAGACTTCGACTCCCTGCGGCCGCTTTGCTACCCAAGTACAGATGTATTCATCGTTTGTTTCTCAGTCGTCTCGCCTACTTCGTTTTCTAATGTTTCTTCAAAGTGGCTACCAGAAATACGAGAATATAATCCCAAAGCTCCAATTATTCTTGTGGGAACTCATTCTGATTTGAAAAACTGTATGAAAGTGTTAATAGAGCTGTCGGAAAAGGACGAAGATCCGATATCTATAAAGAAAGCTCAAGGACTAGTGAAAAAGACACGATGTGTTTGCTACGTAGAGACCTCATCAGTCACGCAAAAAAACTTGAAGACAGCTTTCGACGAGGCTATTTCCTCGGGGATGTTACCTCCAAAAAGTTCAAAGACTTTAGACCTTCGTGGTTGCATTTGCGGTGTCATGTAGCTCAAATCCTTTTTTTGTTTCCGGTTGTCAAGGAAAATTTAAGCATCCGGCTATCAAAATTATTAACAATTGTAAATTATCACGTTCAATTTTATCAATTTTGTAAATCTTGTACACGCACGTTCATTTTGTTGATTATCATTGAAACTAAGTTTGGCTTAGAGAGAAGGGCAGAGGTTAAAAATTTATCTAAACTCCAAAGAGTTATAGAAGAAATATATAGGGGGTTAAGAATATTTTGCCTACCATGTAGGGAGGGATTAGGGAAGGGGGGGTACTTCTACTAAATGAAAGCCTCTTGAATCGACACTAGTGAAAAACGTTTGCGCATGAGTGCATATTACGATATTTGTGAAAGTTGTAGCTTGAAATGAAATGCTCGTCTTCTCGGTTTATACATAAGTTTTGACATTTTATGAAAACCGTTGTTGAAGGCAAGCGTAAAAGCGAAATTTGCAGAGTTTACAAAAGTACGAAGACGTAACTACGAGCATGCGCAGACGTTTTTCACTAGTGTCCCCTGATCATGAATCTGGAAATTTGCAGTACTTTATAGCAGTATTTATTTCTCTTTGTACATTCCAACTGTAAATGCGCTCACAGAATAGTTAAAGAAAAGGACAAATTTTCATGATTAATATATTAGAAATAAAAGATTTTTAAGAGTCTCATTCTATTCATTCATTCATTTTATTTTATTTCGTTTTATTCCTTATCCTATCTCTCCCAACGTAACTAAAACCTGTGAATTGCAGCAATAGCCAAAATTAAAACACTTTTTCAAACCGTAAAAATAGTACTAAATAGTGCTAAATTATGCAAATTCTATTGTTTAATTAGTGCTATTTAAGTACGAAATAGTGCAAAGTGGAGTGATTTTCACCGGACTGTGAAATAGTTACTAAGCTAATAGACACTAGTAGACTCTGCACGCATTGTTTTCTTTTGTTGCAATACAACTATTAGACACTATTAAACACTGACTATTAGTAATTGTTTCACAGTCCGATGAAAATCACTCTATTGCACGCTTTTAGTGTTTGTACCCTACTAGTTTTAGCGATAGTTATATAAGTTAAACCTCAATTTTCACTATGTACTTATATATGAGTACAATTCTTCATATTTTGACCATGGCCACAGGTAACCCAAACACTTGTTCAGCCGTTACCGTCTGTGCTCGTGGGTATGATTGCAACCCGTGAGTCACTGTGATGGGAACAGTCGCCTCACTCGACTATCTTTTTGTACTCACCACATTTAGTTAATTTGACGTCATCTGTGTATGAGTGCACATCAAGAGACCATGGCCCGGTTGTACGAAGGTTGGATAAAGTTATCCACCGGATAAGAGTTATCCCCTGTATAGATTTTATCCGCTGGATAAGGATTTATCCGCTGGATAGCGCTATTCATCCTTCGTACAACCGGACCCATAACACTAAGAGAGCGAAACTGGTATTGATGTCTCCTTTTTAGTAGCAAGGAAGTTAACGCCATTACTCGCGCAAACAATGAAATTTGATTGCGGGAGGAGAAACGGTTCGTATCTCAGGCATCAATGTAGTACGGATAACTCTTGGTTTTTTTTAATTTCCCTGGGGGACAAAAACAAAAGAGTTATCCCTACTACATAGGGGCACCCTCTCTCATGTGAACAGGCCCTTTAGCTAGTATTATGGTCTCTTGAGTACTGACACTCGGAAAAACGAGATCTGTTTGTTAGAATATGTTGTTCTGCTCGATTTCGTCTCGTGGTGCACTTTTGTTCTCATCACAGCCTGACGTCGTCTGTGCATCTATTACGGTACAGGCGCACAAGAAAGAAACAAATCTCGCTGTTTGGAAAGCAGTTCACCTCGTGCGCCTTGCTAATTCGACTAATTGTGTGACATGCAAATTTTTAAAGTGACTTGAAGTGACTCGGATAAGGTCACAGTTTTATTTGATTGAGTGGCGAAGAATTGTCAGGAAGTAGAGGAAGACGCTGCGTACATCCTTTATTCAGATCCGGTGTGAAGAGCGCAGTTCCCAACCTACAAGTATTTGGCTCGTGAAAGAAATGGAAAAGCAACAAAATACCGACCAAGATCTAAAGACAGAATCCATGGACATAGGAGAATTGGAATTCGACATGTCTGACTTCCACGAGGCTTATCGACATGGAAACTTTGGAATGAGAAGAGGCAAGATCACTCTAGAAGTTGCTGCGCGATGGAGTGTGGCTCATTTGATAGTAGCGGTTCTTTTGAACAGTTTAGGACTACCCTGTGTTATCAAAATGGCATGGCACCGCATAGTAGGAGAAGGCTTGGGCAGCGCGTTTTACTCGCTCACCATTATTTGTGGCCTTCTATCTGTCATGACGACCTTTTGTGGAGTATACTTAGTGAAACATCTCGCAACCTTACGAAGACCTCTCTTCTTTCTACTTATGGTTCGACTACTGGCCCTTCTTGAGAGCACCTTAGTTTTCATGAATTTCTTTATCACTGTTGCTGTTGTTGCTAGTTGTAGAGATCGAGGTGATAATACAACAGTAGTTCTAATCCTCTGCATGCTACTAGCAGTGCTCTTCGTGGCAGACTGGATAATTGCAATGTTGTGGTTGTTCCACTGGTGGAAATGTTGCTACTGTTGTGACTGTTTTAAATCGTTGGCCATATTTCAGCCCGGGGAACCTCTGGCAGACGGCGTATCAGACCCCCCTACAGGAATACTTAGTGAATGTGCGTATCTGTGTTGGTCTGTCTACAATAGTGATATCGTTACTATTATCTAACTTCAGTAGATCAAGAACAAAATGAACGAACAGCTGAGGTGAACATTGAAATAAATGAAGTTAAACTTGTAGAAAATGGAATCTTTGCAGCCTGCTGCCCCTCCTGAAGCTTTGAACAGTCTCAACTCCCCCCTCCCCGTACGAATTAACTTGGTGTCACTTGACTGATCATGTGAGTGATCACGTGGACGAAGTTAGCAAGAGAGCGCGAGCAGTGTTCATCCATGGCTGAGTGGAAGTCTATTGATACTTTCAGTACAAAATCAACAGCTGTCTCGCACCACTTCGTAGAATGAAGCCCCCTTTTTCTCAATTTTTTGGTGCTCAATCGCATCGAGGTAGTTTTATTCGCAGAAAATTCTTATTCTTTCAAATTTAATTTTGGTCTGTTTTGGAACTGTTTTCAAGATATATACACCTATTTCAAAAAAGGTTGTTGGGCGAGAGGCTTCAAGCCTAGATGACTAGACCGAAAAGGAGTATGGGTAGGTCATGCTAAACTTTGCTTCGCTTTCATATCAGTTTATGCAGCTTTGTTTTTGATATTGACATCAACGATTGAAGTTCTTTTTTGCATAATCTCAAGGCAAGCTAGATGAGAGTAGTCGTGTTGAGTTGATTCTCAGTTGTGCTTTTACTAATTTCTGCCCATACTCCCTTGCGGGTAGCGAGTAGGCTTGATGCATTTTATCCGACAACGTTTCAGTAAAATAAAACAGGTGTATGAACTGAATTAATTGTATCAAAGTATTTCTATTGCCTTTATTTTTGTCTTGAATAAAGCCCCAAAAATCATGTGCATTCTAGAAAACATTACTGGCGTAAAGGACTGAAAATGTATGTTTAAAAAGTAAATGTCAACTAAACATTTATTGGGGAGTATTATATTTTCGTTTTCTAAGCTTCATAAATGTACCTTATTCTCCTTAATTTTCGCGGGTTCTTAAATTCGCGATTTTAAAAAATTCGCGAACTTAAAGATCCGCGAAAAATAACGACCGCGAACTTTGATCGCGCGAAATTTAATGGACATAGAAAAATCATGTATTTGTGTTTTCAAGGGTCCTAAACAATTTTTAACACAAGCTGTTAGTACAAGGAGCTATCATCTATCAACTTTAGATGTTAATCAGTGTCAAGATTCGCCCAACTATTAGATGAATCGTTTAGTCTTCCCCCTGAGGATCCATTTGAAGAGATTGAAGGTTCTATTGAGATCTCCTAGAAAGGACATGTAACGATACTCTCGATACTCGATAATGACTCGGAAGAACAAGAAGACTTTTTTTATTACTGTAAGTTAAGACTGACTTTTAGAGGAATACAGCTGCCGCTAAGGGACAGCATATAGGTTTTGTTACAATTGTTGATTAACGTACATTTTTTTTTGTACAAAAGGAAAAATTTTAGTCACTTAATCGTCAATTTCGCGAAATTAAATTCCCTGCAAACACAATTCTTCTCTGCGATCGCGAAATTAAAGACTCGCGAAATGTGCCGAGAAAATTTTCGCGAAATTTAAGTCCCGCGAAAATAAAGGAGAATAAGGTACTTTAGTCAAGGCGGGTACCTCGCATGGGACTTCGTGTCCCGTTTGTACCCACCTCTTGGACAGTGCCTTTGTTTTACGTTAAATTTTGTTTTGTTGTTTTTCTACTTTCTTTATCTTTTTATTTCAATTATGTTATTTCTGGTTTGTCCAATAAAGCTGTGAAAAAAATTTTGCATAAGCCCTGGCGATATATTCCAAAAAAGACCGAGAGCCAGGCAAGTCGATCCATTGTTAAAGCTGATCCTTCCAACTCGAAAGCTGTTATATGTTTGAGTCATGACAAGCCGGACACTAGTGAAAAACGTCTGCGCATGCTCGTAGTCACGTCTTCGTGCTTTTGTAACTTATGCAAATTTCGCTTTTACGCTTGCCTTCATCAACGGTTTTCACAAAATGTCAAAACTTAAGATCAATTCTTGAAACTTAGGGCCAGTATTAACATAATGTCTTCATAAATACAATATCTTTGTCTCACAAAAGTATACAAGAGAAATTTTATGTATACACCGAGAACACGAGCATTTCATTTCAGGCTAAAACTCAAACATTTCTTAAGAAAACATCGTAATATGCACGCATGCGCAGACGTTTTTCACTAGTGTCGACAAGCCGCCATTTGTCCAGCACGTGTCTTTATTCATGAGCTACACAGGAAACCCATATTACAAAGGAATCCCATAACAAAAACCACATTGAATTTGATAGGCAAACATCAAAAAGTCATTCATGCATCTGCGATTGTGTAAAGGATTGCCATCAGCCCATTGGTCAGCTTCGAGGACATTGAGCCGCTCCAGCAGATCTGCGCATTTGCTTGTTAGGGAGGCTGCGCATACACTGATGGGTAGAGGAAAGTGTGGAGGATAATAGCAAGTCAAGATCAAATGATGATCCAACTAACATAAGGATGGCTTGGGGGCACTAGCACCCCACCCATCGCCGCGTCTACTGCAAATGAGATCCCAAAACCAAACCAATGGACTACAAACCAATATTTCAACGTGCTAATGAAATACATGCTTACAAGGCCGACTGTAGATTTTAGTAGCATCCTCAATGCTTCCCTGGATTGTCTTGATTTCATAACAGCATGCATCAACTAGTGTCTAGTCCATGTCTTTCGTCATGACGGCGAAGATCCAACATGGCGTTCCATCAAGACACGGTATTATGGATTCCAGTCGAGAGCATTATGCAATCATGAGAAAAGTATACAATTTCGCGGAGTACATGAAGGAATAAAAGAACTGCCCCGGGGGGGACTCCGATCGAAAAAGGGCGGGGATGCTCGTCGGAAATTTCAAAAATACCCCCTAAAAATACCTGAGTCTTATCCAGGTGGGCGTGGCAACACATGGCTTTTACCCCTAAAAGGTATATTTATTTAAAAACGATCTATTGTAGCAACATACTGATGTGGTCGTGTACAAGTACAATCCTTATCTTCGGTATCTAATATATGCTAGAGCAAAACAATCGCGCCCTAAAAGGTACCAGCTTAGTCTCTGGTAGTTCAACAAAAATTTGAAAGACCCTGAAAGGTACCAGATCGCTAATTTTGACCCCTATAAGGTACACGTACGACGAGCATCCCTGCCCTCTTATATAGGAGTCCCCCTGGGAGAACTGCAAATATTATGAAAGATATTATGATTTGTAGGTTGAGACCGATCCACTGTTTTCGTGTGAGCAAGTTGTAGGCTTGTTTCAATGTGATGGTATCTTTACAATGGGGGGGGGGGGGGGGGGAACTTTGAGAATACAAATGTCCATCAAGAATAGCCAAAGAACGTTAACTGAGCAGCGGAAAACAGATATATGAACCCACTTCGCAACTGAGTAGCCATTTTGCCTTGATTCGTATGGTTGTAGTTGGATGATCCATAACACAACACACCGGTCAATTTGTCCAAAGTTTCATTTGGCAGAACACCGTATACTTTCCATATAAAAATGGCACCAACAAGAATATAAATGTTGATGATGACAGGCCGAGAATCATCGTCCAACTTGAAGGAACGCAACGTTCCGGCCACAAACCCACGAACAGCGTCAAAATAAAAAATCAGGGCGCCCTCATGGTCTTGCTTTTGTTTTTTTCTTGTCTTGATGAATCGCAAGAGCTCTCGACTAAAGGGCGCATTTTGAAGGCAATGGAATCCAAAGTAGATCTCTTATGGATAAGCTTTCTTAGCTTGTAGTGACGTTCCTTCATTGAAGCCTGACTCGCTTGAAGATAAAAGTAGTTCACCAAGAAACTCCATTTCGACAGAATAACTTATGCTAAGACGGAGTTTTTGTCATAAATAAAATCGCGAGAGCAACTTCTAGCTTTTGAAAGCTGTTTTTAATTTTGAATCTGGGATTCTAGATCATTTTTTCACAAACCACTCCGGATTTATTTAATTTCCTCCTCCCGGGTATGTGTTTATACATCTATTTCAAAAAAGGTTGTTATATAAGAGCTCTCAAGCCCACGCGACTAGACCGAAAAGGAGTGGGTTGGGTGGTAGCAAAACTTTATTTTATTTTCCGCTTTGGTATTGGCTTTAGCATCAGTAAGTAAAGTTCTTTACTGTATAAGGTCAGAGCAAGTTGAAGTTGAGTAATCGTGAGGGATTTTTGTGGTTTTATAACTTTATTTAGTTATTTCTTCACATCATGACTCGCTTTTCGGGTGAGTCGCGTAGGCTTGATACCGACAACGTTTATTGAAATAGGTATATCATAAAATAATAAACGAAATGTTCATTAAATTTGACTGACTAAGTCAAATCCAAGAAAACAATGACGTGCTTTCGTTACTCTTTTCTGTCTTATATCATCTTTGTCTAGTATATTATGGGATCTTACTTTCGAATACTTCTACAAGGAAGTTTAAAATCGTTTGAATACATTGACTGACCGTGTGGTGGCAGCCGAATGTCCCAATTGTCAGTGTCCCCGGTCCTTTATTTTACAAAGCCAGTCAATAACATTCATGAAACCTAGTATAAATGGAAAAGTCCTTCGTATATCTTCCACTTTCATTGGAGAAAACGATCGTATGAAAACGTACTTGTAAGGCGAGAGCTGTGTGCATAGAATATCAGTTGAATGTAGAGGTTATTTCGTAGAGTGTATACGTAGATGAAACAAAATCCATGTTACCGTATTTATTTCTATTCATTTTAATTTATATACATACTATCAATTTCATTAGTTTTCTTATATTTCCACTTGTCAAAACAAGCTCCAAGTTTCACTTACTTTATTTATGAAGACTGTTCGCATTCTTATCAAGTATCAATTAATTACTAGTTACTCTTTAGCTATTAACAGGTATTTCCAAGGTACAAACCTTTAACTATGATCTAGTATGAATGGAATTATAACTCGGTTACAATACTTCAGCCAATAAGTTGAACTATTTGAAAGTCTAATATGAAAGTGGCTAAGAATTAAATGAATGCAACCTCTCAATAACTGTATGACAGTCATTTTCAGCGAAAAAGGGAAAGTCCCTTTTTCATTGCTTATTGTCAATACATCCAAAACAGCATTAGCCCTACGATTGCGTTATGATCAGACGCCGTCCATAGCTATGTGACCTATGAAATTGTTGCTATAAAACTGAAATATTATACAATAAACGTTTGGCGTCTAAATATAAAACTAAAACTGCTGGTTTGATTTAGAATGGCCCAGGCATTCAGCGCACGAGAGCCAGTCGAATAATTATATGGTTTTAACTAGATTTTAGATTGAGAACAGCACATATGGAAGATATATATACGGCGTCTAACTAATCCTACGAGAAAGCATCTTCAAGAGATTACTTCCGTGTTGTCTCAATTCTTCCGACTTGAAAGGGCAACCGTTGGAAACGTCTGTAATGCTAATGCATGGTCTTTTTATTATTTCCCGTTACCTTTCCCGTTTATATTAAGCAGTGTCTACATGGTCATTGTTTCATTTACGCGTAGGTTTACCATTCGCCGCCGGCTGATTCTATTCCTATTGAGCCTTTAAATTAACATGCATGTTCAGTTCAAATGATAGTTCCACAGTCAGTATTATACGTCTTATACAAACGCCAACAAAGATAAGCACATTCGCTGATAATGCCATTACGAGGATCTGATACACCATTGGCTAAACGTTCCCCGGGCTGAAAAATAGCCAGCGATTTGAAACATTGGAAGCAGTCAATACATCTCCACCAGTGGAACAACCACATCATGGCAGTAATCCAATCTATGATCATAAGGTTTACCAAAAACACACACAGAACTCTTAAAGTACCATCGTTATCATTGGCAATCACAAAGAGAGTTGCAACCAGGGCAAAAATCAGCAAGATACATTCAAGCAGAGCCAGAAGTCGCACTAAGAGGAGCAGAAAAAGTGGTCTTTTTAAGGTGGCAAGATGTTGTACAAAATACAAGCTGCAGCATGACATTACAAGCCCAGTAAGACCACAGAGGACAAGCCATAAGGTGAATGTAGTGATTAATATTGGGTCTAGCCCATAAACCCATAAGTAGTCCTTGACGTACATTAGAAGAAGGACAACAATGGACAGGCCCCAAATAACTAATACAACAAGCAAGTGTGTCAAGCTCCATCGTCTTGCGAGAGTTAAGTCAATTTTTCCTCTTTTCAGGCCAAAGTTTCCAGCTTTATAAGCAGCATGGAAGTCAGAAACGACTTCTGTATCGAAGTTGACTTCAATGATGAGGGACTCTGATTCCAGTTGCTTGTCAATGTCGATACATTCATCTCTCTTGGATGGAGGTTCGCTTTGTTTATAACTCCGACCTTCATCCTTCTCTTTCTTGTGCGCCATTTCACTGCTTGACGAAACTCAAGGACCTCTTGATGACCATTGACAGCCTGGGTTGACAGCTATTAAAATCTTGGTTTTCATGTGACATCATCAATAAGCAAAGTTTGCATGCTGAAAATCGTTTGGCCGATTAGCAAAAGAGTTTGAAAAAAGTATAACTGAATATTTGGGCTGTTGGAATGCTGTTGTCTTATTCAATCACAACGCTTAGACACGGCACGTTACGAAGGTTTTCAAAGTCATAAGAAACCTATTCTGTACTATATGCGCAAGCCAGTGTCACTTAATTACGAATATGTAGTTCGCATACTTTTTATATATTATCAATATATATATATAGTACGTAATATCAATATATATAGTAGTTAGAAACAGGTTTCCCAAGGTCTAGACCTTGAATTAAGATGTCATTAAGTCATTCTATTTTATACAGTGATTCAAGTTTAAACATCAGTCATCCATACGGCTGTGGTTTATAATATTGTAACCAGTAAGTTGAACTACTCAATAGGCCATATACACTAACAGGTCACGTGACCCTATCTCCCCTAAATCAAACAGCACCATCAAAATGAACGCCAGAAATAGGAAGAGCACCTAAATATTAGTAAAAGTGTAAAGTTTCGGCTCATAAGATGTAATACAGGAGAAATGACAGTACATTTAAGATTGGATATTTTCAGACCATTCGTAGCCAGAAAATGCGTTGGATGGCAAGCTCGTGCTGAAACTTTGCACTTTTACTAATATCGAGGTGGTCTGTCATTTTTGGAGTTCATTTTGATGGTGCTGCTTGATTTAGGGGAGATAGGGACACGTGACCTGTTAGTGCACATTGAGTGTCTATTATAGCGGCTAAGAATATAACGAATGCAATTATTTCATTACTGCATACCAATGCAACCATTTTCACCAAAAAAGTTCTTCTTTCATATCATTGTTTACTGATAATGCACAACATTCGGAACTGGTAACCGACTTCAAGAGATTACTTCCGGGTCAATGTTGTCTCAATTCTTCCGAATCGAAAGGGCAACTGTCTGTAACGTTAATGGTCATTTATTAAATTGCTTTTTATACTAGCCAATGTGTTTATATTCCTTAAGTATATGAAATATTCTCCGAAATATTCTTCTTGAATAACTTTGATTTAGAAATTCTTTCTTAGTCTTTAGTTTTTTTTCTATATATTTTTCTCCTTTGTTGTATTATTTAATTTGATATTATTTCTTAATATAATCATAAATCCCTGAGGAAATAGTTATCTAACCATGACACCGTTCATGCAGTAACAGTTATTTTGATAATATCAACAAGTGGCGGTAGCCAGCTCGAAGTAAGTCCAGACTGCTCCTCTGGCTGCCGCACACTTCCAAAATCGATATATGTCTAAGATTTGGTACCGCCACATGTCTATAGTTGTATTTTATCATATTATTCTACACGCCTGTAAGTCCACTCAGTAATGTATTTGTTTTGAAGTGTACGTGGAAATAAAAACTTGTAACTTAATTGTCCAATTCCATCTACGTACGTTGGGGTAACATTTGGGGATTCTATTAGGACATTATGTTCATTAAGAAGTAGCTTGCTTGTTCAGTTCAAATGATAGTTCCACAGTCAGTGTTGTACACACGCCAACAAAGATAAGCACATTCGCTGATAATGCCATTACGAGGATCTGATACACCATCTGCTAAAGGTTCCCCGGGCTGAAAAATGGCCAGCGATTTGAAACGTTCGAAGCAGTCAATACACCTCCACCAGTGGAACAACCACATCATGGCAGTAATCCAATCTATGACCATGAGGTTTACCAAAAACACACACAGAACTCTAAAAGTACCATCGTTACCATTGGCAATCACAAAGAGAGTTGCAACCAGAGCAAAAACCAGCAAGATACATTCAAGCAGAGCCAGAAGTCGCACTAAGAGGAGCAGAAAAAGTGGTCTGTTTAAGGTGGCAAGATTTCGTACAAAATACAAGCTGCAGCATGACATTACAAGTCCAGTAAGACCACAGAGGACCAGACATGCAGTAAATGTAGAAGACAATGTTCGGTCTTGCCAATAAGCGTGGTAGTCATCGTAATTCATTAGAAGTAGGACAACAATAGACAGACCCCAAATAACTGATACAACAAGCAAGTGTGTCAAGCTCCATCGTCTTGCGAGAGTTAAGTCAATTTTTCCTCTTTTCAGGCCAAAGTTTCCAGCTCTATAAGCAACATGGAAGTCACTAGAAAAGACTTTTGTATCGAAGTTGACTTCAATGATGAGGGGCTCTGATTCTAGTTCCTTGTCAATGTCGATACATTCATCTCTCTTGGATGGAGGTTCGCTTTGTTCATAACTCCGACCTTCATCCTTCTCCTCCTTGTGCGCCATTTTCCCCGCTTGACAAAACTCAAGGACCTCTTGATGACCATTGACAACCTGGGTTGACAGCTATTAAAATCTTGGTTTTCATGTGACATCATCAATAAGCAAAGTTTGCATGCTGAAAATCGTTTGGCCCATTAGCAAAAGAGTTTGTAAAAAGTATCACTGAATATTTTGGCTGTTTCTTTCGCCTGTCATGGTGTCATCAAGAACCACGTGATATTCTCACAAGAGTTTGAGACTAAAAACTGATACTGGAAATCTGCCACAAATTACACACCTTTCGATTGATCAATGAATACATTTTTACACAGTAAACACTTTTGGTTTGATAAGTAATACATCAATTTTGGTTTCTACGTCTAATTCCCCCGCGTGGGGGGTGGGGGAGGAACGCTGTTGTCTTATTCAATCACAATGCTTAGACGTGACACGGCACATCACGCCACGTAACGGAGTTTTTCAAAGTCATAAGAAACCTGCTCTATACTAAGCGCAAGTCAGTTTCACTTACGAAAAAATGTTCGCATACATTATATATATCAAGTATATCAATATATATATAGTAGTATCAATATATATAGTAGTTAGAAACAGGTTTTCCAAGGTCATTCTATTTTAATCAGTGATTCAAGTTTAAACATCAGTCATCCATACGGCTGTGGTTTATAATATTGTAACCAGTAAGTTGAACTATTTAATAGGCCATATACACTAACAGGTCACGTGACCCTTCCCCCCAAATCAAGCAGCACTGTCAAAATGAATGCCAGAAATAGAAGAGCACCTAAATATTTGTAAAAGCTCAAAGTTTCAGCTCATAAGATGCAATACAGGAGAAATGACAGTAAATTTAAGATTGGATATTTTCTTAAGATTCGATCGTTTGGAAAAACGCGTTGGATGGCAAGCTCATGCTGAAACTTTGCACTTTTACTAATATCGAGGTGCTCTGTCATTTTTGGAGTTCATTTTGATGTGCTGCTTGATTTAGGGGAGATAGGGTCACGTGACGTGTTAGTGCTAATGGTATATTGAGTGTCTATTATAGCGGCTAAGAATAAAACGAATGCAATTATTTTATTACTGCATACTAATGCAGCCATTTTTACCAAAAAAGGGAAAGTTCTTCTTTCATAACATTGTTTTGTTTACTGATAATGCACAACATTCGGAACAGGTAACCGACTTCAAGAGATCACTTCCGGGTCATGCAGTGTTGTCTCAATTCTTCCGAATCGAAAGAGCAAATGTCTGTAACGTTAGTGGTCATTTATTAAATTGCTTTTTATACCAGCCACAGTGTTTATATTCCTTAAGTATATCAAATATTCTCCGAAATATTCTTCTTGAATAACTCTGATTTAGAAATCTTTTCTTAGTCTTTAGGGTATTTTTTCTATATATATTTTTTCTCCTTTGTTGTATTTGATTATTTCTTAATATAATCATATATTAGAAATAGTTATCTAACCATGACACCGTTCATGCAGTAAGCAGTAATTAACAGTTATTTTGATAATATCAACAAGTGGCGGTAGCCAGCTCGAAATAAGTCCAGACTGTTCCTCTGGCTGCCGCACACACTTCCAAAATCGATATATGTCTAAGATTTGGTACCGCCACGTCTATCGTTTTATTTTATCATATTATTCTACACGTCTGTAAGTCCACTCAGTAATGTATTTGTTTTGAAGTGTACGTGGAAATAAAAACTTGTAACTTAATTGTCCAATTCCATCTACGTACGTTGGAGTAACATTTGGGGATTCTATTAGGACATAATGTTCATTAAGAAGAAGCTTGCATGTTCAGTTCAAATGATAGTTCCACAGTCAGTATTGTACACACGCCAACAAAGATATGCACATTCGCTGATAATGCCATTACGAGGATCTGATACACCATCTGCTAAAGGTTCCCCGGGCTGAAAAATGGCCAGCGATTTGAAACATTGGAAGCAATGAAGACACCTCCACCAGTGGAACAACCACATCATGGCAGTAATCCAATCGACGATCATGAAAATTACCAAAAACACGCAGAGAACTCTAAAAGAACCCACATTGGTAGAATGGTGCTTCATGCAATCTGGGTTACCGTTTGGAGAGCTAGAGACGCTCGACTTCGATTTAATGGTTTCCCAGTGTGGCCGTTCTGTCATAGGGTATTTGTAGTCAGTGTAGGCGTACGTATACCACTCAGTTCGCCAGGAAGTAGTTGGCCTAGTCATCTCCACGCGCAGTGGTATTTGGTAATCTTTCTTGCAGGAATCCACGTCTTTTGCATTGGCAACCACAAAAAGAGTGGCGACCAGAGCAAAAACCAGCAAGATACATTCAAGTACAGCCAGAAGTCTCACCAAGAGGAGCAGAAAAAGTGGTCTTCGTAGAGTGCCAAGATGTCGCACAAGATACAAGCTGCAGCATGACATGGCAAGTCCAGTAGGACCACAGAGGACCAAACATGCAGTAAATGTAGAAGACAATGTTCGGTCTAGCCAATAAGCGTGGTAGTCATCGTTCATTAGAAACAAGACAGCAATAGACAGACTCAACGTAGCAAGTACAACAAACACGTGAGTCGTACTCCATCGTCTTGCGAGAGCCAGGTCAATCTTTCCTCGCTTCAGACCGAAGTTTCCAGCTTTATAAGCAGCATGGAAGTCAGAAATGACGTCTGTATTGAGGTCGACTTCAGTGATTAGGGGCTCTGATTCCAGTTCCTTGTCAATGTCGACATCGCTCTTGGATAGAGGCTCGGTTTGTTCACAACTCCGGCCTTCATCCTTCTCTTCCTTGTGCGCCATTTTCCCCGCGTGACGAAACTGCATGGATCTTGCATGACCAAGAAGGACAGTCTAAATGGGTTATTACTCGTGCCCAGGCCTTTAGGCCGGGAACGAGTTATAAACTGCAAATGTTTCTTTTTTTTTTCTTTTTGTATCTACTGCAGAATGCAGTAGATACTATGTCATCGTGTTGAAAATGGATATACTTCATGCTTCACTCAAATTATGAGTTCACGGTAGATTGGTATTCACCAGAACATGCATGAGTTCTGACACGAAGTTCTATGCTTGTTAACAATAGAAATGTGTTAACAATAGAAAAGTCGGAATATTTTCGGAAAATACGCGGGAACAAACAAGTAAAGACAAAATGACAAACGAATCGACCGAATGTCTTTCGGAAACATTCAGGAGAAACTGACAAGCACGAAGTGTGCACGAAGTTCTGATGTGACTGACGACTATTGACAAGTTTGACAGGAATTCAAGTCAAAAATCCTGATCTTGGTAAGTGATGTTTTTAACAATGTTTTTATGCCCACTGATAAGGCTCAGCTTTAATAGAATGTGTCAGGTTTATTCTTATGGAGAATTTTTAAATCATTATTTAATTTTGAGGTCGTTTTTGAGTGTAAGTAAGCTTAATACAATATTGAAGTGTTCGTCTTGATCTCGTTTGAGCCTTTGGCAATTGTTCAGTCTATCCTTTGGCAACAGTAAACAAGTTTACAACGATTGCATGTAAACTATCAAATAACTCACTTCATTATGCAATATTTCAGCTCCTATTAAAGAAATGTAATGGCCTTCGTATGTACGAAGAGCTCAAACATGTGGACCTTGATTGCAGGGCCAAACAAACACTAGCAATTCCTTTATAAACTTTATTGAATTAAGATCATATGGTAGAATCTCGCGATTCTAAAAAACATGATATTAAAAAATATATATAATATATATGTATATACAAATAAGTATATTCAATGTAAGAACAAATAATATAAAAAGACTGTTCATAATAATAATACTATGCGTCTATATTGCATCCCAGAGGTGGACACATTTAGGGATGAAACTGTTTTTTAAGCGTTCGGTCTATGAAAGCTGTCTCTATTGATGGACGTAAAAACATTGTTAAAAATATCACTTACCAAGTTTTTCCGAACGTTTCCGAAAGACATCTGAGTCGAGGTATAAATAACAAACTGCCTTGTCCAACTCCATAAAATCTTCATCACTCTTCGCGTTTTTCTTTCCAATGCACTTCACATTGTCAAACATATTTCTATAACACTTCTGCAGTAGATACATGCACCTTTCAGGTGCCTTTTATTTTCCTCTCGTCGTCCACGAGAATGCGGCATTCTTGCGCAACCGGTCACGTGTCACAGTTCCTGATTGGGTAAGAGTGTAAGAAACAATGCCCTTCATTCATCACCTTTGAGCGAGTGCGAACTCTTCTGTCTTCGAAGCTAGTGAACGCCAGTCAGGAACTTTAGGAATGCAAGATGGCGGACAGCTCAAAAAATAGCTTTCAGAGACAGGCTTTTCCAGCAGTGAGACAATATAAAATGGAGCTTTTAACTCGAGATTTACCTAGACACTTATAAGAGCTTCAGAATGGGCTGTTATTTTGAGCCCGATCTCCAATACTTTGACCAAATATCGAGCTCTCAATGGAGTAGTTGAAAATGAAACTCTCGCGACTCAAAGCAATTCCTTTGAGCTGGAAATCTACGAATTTCTCACCCTACATGTTGCTAAACGAACGCATATGGAGGCAAGTCAATTATATTTTTCATTCAAGCATTCAAGAGATCTTGAGACGTTTTTGTAATGAATTTTAACACAATTCTGGCCAGACAATTTATTTATATATTTTCATGGAATCAAGGCTCTATTTGACCTGATGCGTTTGGTCACGTAATAGATAAAACATCTGAAACACGAACGCCGAAAAAATACACGATTTGTTATTGTGTCAAAAACGTCGTTGTAGAAGTCTTTACAGCAAACAATTGAGATATATAGTGAAATAAAAAGTTGAATAAACTGGTATATTTTTGCATGTTGGGATAAAGGCAAACACTAAGCTGCTGACAGACAAATTGACTAATCAGATATTCTCTAAAAAGGTCAAAAAAGGTCTTTATTATGTTACGGATATAGAGGCAAGTCAATTATATTTTTCATTCAAGCATTCAAGAGATCTTGAGACATTTTTGTAATGAATTTTGACACAATTCTGGCCAGACAATTTATTTATATATTTTCATGGAATCAAGGCTCTATTTGACCTGATGCGTTTGGTCACGTAATAGATAAAACATCTGAAACATGAACGCCGAAAAAATACACGATTTGTTATTGTGTCAAAAACGTCGTTGTAGAAGTCTTTGCAGCAAAAAATTAAGATATATAGTGAAATAAAAAGTTGAATAAACTGGTATATTTTTGCATGTTGGGATAAAGGCAAACACTAAGGTGCTGACAGACAAATTGACTAATCAGATATTCTCTAAAAGGTCAAAAAAGGTCTTTATTATGTTACGGTTAAGTGAAGAATGCGTGAAACGGCTCGGGGAAGAGTACGCACGGGGCCGGTCACTGAAGGGCTCCCGGGGCACGAGTGAACGCACGTGTGCGTCTAGTTGTATATTGATTTGTTGTATGTTACTTTACCCAAATTAGCTTTTTTAGCTATCTGAAGTAGCTGTGCTCGACAACTATACTTTTTAACTTAAACACTGAAATAACACAGTGCAAATAAAGTTTCTTCTTTCTGATTTATGGGTCAGACAGCTGAAATATGGCCCTGGGTATAGATGAGGCCACGTCCAGACAACAAGGAGTTCAGTGAACAACCGTTGCTATGATCATTTTAATTTGGAGGACAAACAAAACCAATTCGTCCAAAAGCATTCTATAAAATACTGTAACTTCACCCAATAAATACATCTTAGATATGCATGGCCCAAAAGTACCTTCTTTTGGGATATCTCGAAATATTACTGTCTTATGAGGTCCAATGTTAGTATTTTGATAAGATGAATCTTTTTTTTTTTTTTTCAGGCTATTTTTTGATAATTTGCTGCACGTCTTATTTCGATTATGATAGCCTGTGAAAAGGTGATCAGGGGAGGGGGAGTGGAGGGAAGAGGGAAAGGAGAGAGTCTCTCCCCTTATTCTCTTGCCTCCCATTCCCCTCCCTCCTATGAGAACCTATGTTAATTATCACAGCAATATAAAACGAGGAAATGTTAATTTGGAGAGGTTACTTGGAGACGGTATAAGTGGTGTAACGGCTTATACACGTCGCTCCCTCAAGTTGTTATAACTGCTGTCATTGCAATATTTGGAATCAAAGGTCTCAATGAGACAACTCACGGATACAGCTACATAGCATACAAGCCAATTCCAAAAGGAAAAATTTATGCACCAAAGTAAATCCCGAAGGGGGAAGGGGAGACTTCAACTAAAATAAGGGGGGTTGAAAGCGTTTGCAGTCCCCCCAGTCAGGCATTTTGATAATTATCTGGGTCCCGGGACACATAAATATTAAGAAATGTTAAGCATGTTTGATCAATTTGTTTCCCAACTGTCGGGATTTAGACAAAAAAAATCAACTCTTGATTAAATCGCACCCTTTTTCGTCTTTTTCCTGCACTCCCCTCCCCAGCCTTGATTAGTGCACGAGCACTAAAAGTTAGCAAAATAAATAGCTCCTATTTTACCATAGGCATTTAACTGCGTTACTTTAGATGTCTTTAATTCATGTGTAAAATTTCGATATTACCGTAAACACTTGTGTATCTCGAATCAAAGCTGCACTCATGGACAATTAGCAACTATAAACTTGGTTGTGAAATTATAAAAATCTCAAAGCTGATTTTCAACTGAATCTAAACTGACCGTATGCTTAGCTTTTGTTTGTCGAATTCCAGAACGTACAGCTGAATCGGTTCTGAGTCTGAGTACATTGGGAAGGTTGCGATGAAATGCACGTTGGAATGTTCGCCCCGTGTAAGGTAATCCGGAATCCGGAATCCAAGTAAAATATGACTTTGGAATCCGGAATCCGAATCTTGGGATCCGGAATCCAGACATTTTAATGATTGGAATCCAGAATCCAGAGTTTGGAGTTCAGAACTGGAATACAGAAGGCTATGATAATTCTTGCTTTTTCCCCACCCCTCCCCTCCTCTGTGAGCTGTTAATTCATTGTATTATAGAGCGCTTACAATATATCCGTGAAAAAGTTAGCGAACTAAATTGTACTGAATAGCGCGAAATCCTTTGTTTTCTATTGTTTAATCAGTGCAAATTAGTGCAATTCCTTACAAAGTTTTTCACGGATATATTGTAAGCACTCTATCTGTCATCAAGTTCATATAATTTATAAAGACCACCGGGAGGTTTGTTGGCATACCGTTATTGACATCAGTGAACAAACCGGTAGCTGGTGTCAATAATATGATGAAATAAGTTTATGGGTGACAGTTTGTCAATAAAATACAAAATTAGAAAGAAGAAAAACAAAACGAGAAGCGGCTCAGTTTAGAGCAGTCAGCACCAACCCGTCTGGAAGGTGTTAGCTTTTCCGCGAGAAGAACTACAAGGTTCGCCATTCATACAGAACTGGTAAAATTAGAAACTGAAGCACCGATGAACAAATCAAACCAATTACTCGTATTATTTCTAACGAAAGTGAAAAACTCAGAGATAGCAGTATTGTACGTTCGATCGAGCTCGCCTTTTGTGTATTGATTGTGAGGACTGAACAATGGATTCTTACTGTAAGTACAACATTCACCGTTTTGTTTTGTACGCGATGCGCGCGGGGCTCAAAATGTATATAAATGAGAAATGTTCATTGTTGTTACACGTGCAAGTCAGTGATACATTGAAAGTTTCATTAAAGTGTCTTAGCGCGAAGATTGGCCATTAGTGCTGCTTGGTGTATATTAAGTTACTCAACTAAAGGAAATGAACAACTATTGATTTAGGTATTTTAGCCAACGAAAACAGCCACAGCAATTAAAAGTCAAAATACTGCGAACTATGCATGATTACAGTGAGTAAAATATTTCGCCACTACATCAACAGTTTTCATACAACTCTTATAAAATCCGGCATAACTATTTCCGACATCGGGTGTATGGAAAAGCAAGACTTCTCAAAATGAGAGGTATGTGTTCTCATTCTTTTACAACTTATTCGTGCATTTGCGTATACTTGGAAAAAAAGCTTAATTTAATTGATTCGAATGTGCATATTTCAGTCACATGCATTCAAAAAACACAGTATATAATGTCATGGATTCGATTACCATCCTAGCCTGAGTATCCTTCAAAAATCTAATGGTCTGTCCCTAAGTAAACAACTTAAAGAGATTATATACCTCCGTATTGTCTCAGTTCTAGGGCAACCGTCAGAAACGTCCTTAACATTAATCTTTTATTTATCACTCGTGCCCTGTTGTATTTCATTTAACATTCAGTTAAAATTTATTATCGGCACCCACAATAGTATTGTACATACTGCGACAACAAAGGGAAATGCACATTCGCTGATGTGGCCATTACAAAGAATTGATGCACAATTTGCTAAAGGTTTCCCAGACTGAAATATGCTCAGCGATTTGAAGCATTCGTTCCACCAATGAAACAACCACAGCACGACAGTAATGGTCATAAATTGTACCAAAATGAAATACACAACCACAAAAGTCATCACAATAGTAGAAGAGCTAGGAATAGGTCTGGTTATGGCGTCGCGCATCGGAATTTCTTCCTCCCAGGAAACTTCATCTGCTTTTGATTTGGGAAAAGCCAACTTCACAGTGGCATTCACAACAAAAGGCATTAAGATACATTCAAGCAAAGCCAGAAGTCGCACCAAAAGGAGCAAAAGCACTGGTCTTTGTAAAGTGGCAGAGTACAAGCGTACAAAATGTAAGCTGCAGTATGACATTACAAGCCCAGTAAGACCATAAAGGACAAGCGATACGGTGAAATTAGTGATTAATGTTCGGTGTAGCCCATAGTCGTTATTATACAGCAGAAGCAATATAGCGATAGACAGACCCCAAATAACTAACACAACAAACACACTGTAAAAAGGGATCACTTAAAGTAAGTGTATACGGTGTGGGAGATCCCTAGATATAAGGAAAATACACTAAAATACAGTTAACTGGAACTTATTGTAAATTCATACCCCTAAAATTAATAGTATTTCCACTCAATATTAGAAAACGATTGTGGGCTCCCCCTTTATGGAAGTAGTACCTCCACTTGATTTTAGTAACCACTTTAAGGGGTCCTTTTTTCTAGGGTAAATTGCACTAAAATACAGAAACTGGAGCTTATTTCCACTCAATATTAGAAATCAGCTGTAAAAGACCCCCTTATTTCAGTAAAATACTTCCACTTGATTTTAGTACCTGCTTTTAATGAGAACTTATTACAAGCAGACACCCTAAAATTAATAGGATCTTCATTCATTATTAGCAAACAGCTGTAAGGTCCTCCTTTATTAAAGTGGTGCTTCACTTTATTTTAGCAACCACTTTGTAGGATTCTTTTTTCTAGGGCACATGCCCTAAAATACAGCAACTAGAACTTGTTGCAAGTACATACCCTTAAAATTAATAGGATGTCTACTGATTATTAGCAAACAGTTGAAAGGCTCTCCTCTTAATTTAAGTATTCCTTCCACTTGAATTTAGCAACTACTTTGTGACATTCTTTTTCCTAGGGCACATGCCCTAAAATACAGCAACTAGAACTTGTAGCAAGTACATGCCCTTAAAATTAATAGGATGTCTACTGATTATTAGCAAACAGTTGAAAGGCTCTCCTCTTAATTTAAGTATTCCTTCCACTTGAATTTAGCAACTACTTTGTGACATTCTTTTTCCTAGGGCACATGCCCTAAAATACAGCAACTAGAACTTGTTGCAAGTACATGCCCTTAGAATTAATAGGTTGTCTACTGATTATTAGCAAACAGTTGAGAGGCTCTCCTTTTAATTTAAGTATTCCTTCCACTTGAATTTAGCAACCACTTTGAGGCATTCTTTTTTCTAGGGCACATGCCCTAAAATACACCCTTGCGAAATGGATTCCCAAATTTTTGGGAATTCCTAGGAATTCACAAGGATTCACAAAAACACTTTTGGAGGTGTCTGTGAATATTTAGGAATTCTTGGGATATTGGTATTCCAAGGTGTCAGAAGTTTGGAATAATTGGGAATTCCTAAGAATTCTCAAAGATTCCCAACATAGTGCTTTGGAACCTTTGGGAATCTTTGGGAAAACAGTTTGAGGTGTGAAAATTCTCAGAGATTTCCCAAAAACCTGTGAAACCACAAGAGATAGAATTCTAGATTGAGTTCAAAAATTGAAAACCACAAGTTTGATTTTACATCAATAAACCTTCATTATGTTGCTGCTTTGAAAATTTAAATTCTTATTTGTACTTAACATGTTGCTGATGTGTTTTCTGTAGCTACAAAGTAACCTTGAAAGTAATATTTTGTTGTTTCAAACAAGACATGTACAGATAAATCTTCTCTTCTTATGGCATTTCACTTTGCTTGGGTTTACTTTCCCAGTAAATACGAGAGAAACTGGTAGCTAATATCGGAAATGGCCAATGAAAGACCATCTTTTTATCATGTGACTCATTTGAATATTTGGCGCCTTTGACTGCCATGATCGGTTATGATGCTTGTAAATTGTGAATTTCTGCTTGAAAATCCTTTGTTTTGGGATAAAAACTGGCTTACATTGTTCCTCAGTTAAGCTAGGAATTAATCTAGAAAGATTTTCAACCATGTGGAATAATATTTAGAAGAATAACTGCTTGAAAACCGTGGAAAACTCGATGCTGAAACCGGTAAGCCTTTACGTGATTTAGACTTTCCATCTAAAGACAATTACTTCTTACATGTAATCATGTTTAAATTAAAAACTTCGATTCAAACAAACTTATACATTAATGCTTAACAATTCAGCTCAACTTTGACTGCACAATTGAGTCAATCTATTGATGTTTAGACATTTTTATCAGATGCCACAGTTCATTAAGAATTTTGCCAAATTGGTTTCCACAGTATTCTGTAGTCCTTGAATTGGTTTTTAACTGCAATGATTTATAATTCATTATTAAGAACCTGATTGTTTTATGATTTGCAGGTACATTATACTGTGCTTAGTTTACAACAAAGTGGGCCAAGTGTCCATTTAGAAAGCAGTAGACCTAATATGGAGACCTGTCAGAACTGTTTACTACTGAGATTGAGCTTTCACTGCAAAAAGTGTTCACTTAGATCAAGTGCAAAATTTCTGAATTTAAGTGGAAATCACTTGAAGCTAGGTCCACACGGTAAGTGGACTTACCACTTAAACACAAACTCAATGTAAGGGGTGGCAACTTAAATTGAGTATCATGTTTGAACTTAAAACAAGTGCAGAGTGGACTTTAAGCAAGTAGTCAAAAAACCCACACTAAGTGTTATTTGTACTACATAGAAGTAACGGGACAAACTTGTTGTAAGGTGAAGTGAACTAGATGTTAGTGCCATCGACCTTGACATTGTACAAGTGTGCACTCATTACTAGTCGTAATTGCCAATAGAAGGAAGAAGAGCTATCACTTCTTTTGAGGGATATTGTACTCGACTTATGTTTGCGTGTTTGTGCGCTTGAAACTAGTGCTAATAGGCACTTCAATGCAGACAACCCATCACTTCATAGCAGGGATGTCAAACTTGAGGAGTGTGTTTGTGCACTCAAAAGAAGTACTGAAAGGTACTTAAATAAAGACAAGCCCACACTTCCCCTGAGGAATATCATACTTGACATGTATGTGTATCGACTCAAAACTAGGGTTAATAATTAACCAATTATTGGCACAAGCCATCACTTAGTACAGTCTTTATGTGAGGCATATAGATGTGTGTGTGTGCGTGTGTACTGAACACCAATGGTATTTGGCACTAATGAGCACTAGTCTTCGACAGCAAGTAAAGAGATACTCTTGTTAGTTGAAACAGATTTTAATTGAGTTACTCATCCTAATCATAACTATTACAATTTCATGGAATTTCATGGGCTTAAGGGTCGGTCCTATTGTGGCATTATATAGGTAATTGAACAAACATTGACCCTTCCAAAATCATCAAACCTAGAAGCTGAGACCAAAATGGCACCTGGTACACTAGTAATATATGGATTTTCATAGATTTTCTCTATGAATTCACCACATAATTGACAATTTGTAATAACAAACATTTGATTTAGTACAATTGCGCTTCTTTAAAAGCGTATATTAACAGATTTCCCATCGTTCATTTGGGTCTTAGCTTCTATGTTTTCAAAGGGTCAATGTTGTTGTAATGAGCTGTATATGGTGTTAATCAGACAGTTGCAAGAGCTATCACCATTGAGCAAAGTGTCCTTTGTGTCATAAATTGATCAATTTCCTGAACCTGAACATCCTCATGGAAATAGTAACAGTCATGATTAATGGGTTGTATGGACTTAGTTAGTACATCAAATTTGATGTGTAATCTGGAGATGCATGGTTAACTTGATGACAATAATATTGATAATTATTATCACCTGTGACTTACTATAGTGGGGTTTAAACTATATGCAACAATCAAAGTGCATGTTCCCAATAATGGGGATATTAAGCTATACTCTCAATAACAATAACAATAATAATAAAATATAACAGACTGCATGTATATACATGCAGCAGGGAAACCTGGCTTGTAATGTTAAGCTAGCGTATGGCTCCTAAAATGCACCATTTCAGGCTAAAACATTGTATTCCTTTACTCCAAATAACTTGAAAGATGTCCAAAAAAGGCATGCAAAAACAATTATAATGTGAGCTGGAGTCTAGATCTACTGGATATGTACACCTAAGTGATTAATCTCTATGGAATGTGTACTAAGTGGTTCTCTAAAGGTAAAGCTAGACTCTTTGAACTCTTTCAGATCTGATGTTCCAGACTGCTCGCTCAGACACATGTAAAACAAAAATTGAACATCATGAAAGTGTTAAATGCCCTTAATGCACACTGATAGTTGGGGGACATGCAGTACTGCGTTTGTTCTCTCACACTCACAACTACTGCATTTCGAATAATTATATTTTTTTCCCACCCACTCAGCCAATAGAATACCCCACAAATATTCTTAATATTTCTATTGTGTTGCCACATTGTTTTCACAAAGATCCACCACAAAATTATCATTTGTGGGGTATTCCATTATCGATTATAACTCTTTCACCTCATCCTCTGTGTCATATGCTTGTTATATTACGGGTTCCTGTGTTCCGAGATTAAAGTTATAAAGTTTGAGGTTGCACGTTAAATTTGCATGTCATGCATTCTTGGTCTCCGGTTCATTTATACACACTGATCTCACTGTCATCATTAGAGTGGTTTTCGCATGAGTGGGAACACTGTACGGTTACGATACGATACGATTACAGCAGGCATTTCGAATGTTTTTATAGCATTTATGATACTGGTACAGTTACGATACGGTACGGTAAGTTTCGACCCACTCATACGAAAACGACTCTATATGTTAAAATTATTTGTCACTGACACTGTACATGACAATATCTTACCGATGGCATGTATGGCACTCTCAGCTTGGTTCCAGCTCTATTAATGTCAGATTTCGACATTGGGGGTCATCGAAAGTAGGGTAGAAACTGGTTGAAATGTGTGCTTGAATTGACGAGCCTAGTTTTGCCGCCATTTTGTCTCCATTGTTACCACAGGAAGCCCGATCTGTCATTTTGAATGAAAAACTGCACGCATTTGTTTAGCAGCTCTCCTTGTATGTGATGAACTGCTGAGGGTACAAAATGTAGCAAGTTATTTTGTTCTTGTTATGTGGGGGAAATATAGGAACTCCCTTCTTCTCAGCTCACTCAGCTCACTATTATTGCTGTAGTTTTACTGGGCTTCCTGTGGTAACGTTGAAAAAATGCCTTGAAGTTGTCCCGGGTGAAAATCACTCTAATCCTTGAAACAAAATCTAATAATCAGTGTCTATTAGTCTAATCAAAACAAAAGAAAACAATGGAAATAGTAGACACAATGGCAAAATCTCATTCAGGGGAGTATCGAGAGCCGCAAAATGAGGACACTGTCAGTTAAATGTTGTTGAATGCCTTTGAAACTGAAAGGCCAAATCACACAGTATCACATTATCCAGTAGAGCAACACTAACAGTATGCTTGGACTGCCTGTGTTGAAAGCCAAGGTGAGATACATAAGATACGCAGCATACATAGGTTACATTGGATACATGGAATGCACTAGTTTCATAGGATCCGTAGGATTTAATAGAATAAACAGGAAACATAAGATACACTGCAGAATACACTGGATACAAAGTTAATGTACACACACACCGAATTAATGTATGAAGAGTGCATTTCATTTCCGCTATATTTCAATAAAGTCACATGAAGGACCTACCGTGTATGATGCGAAAGAAGGCATATCACTAGAGTATCGCGGGCGCACGAAACCCCGACGGCTGAAAACTGAGCCTATGTCGGACATTGTCTTGAGAAGCACAAGCAAACGTAAGTGCAGAACACCATCTCCAATCATGTACGGAATGAAATTAGTGTTAACACTTCTTTCAAGTTCTGCTTGAACCCTTATTTGAAGGATACCTTCTCTTCATTTGAGTACAGTGCACTTCGACCGAGTAATGTGTAATTCTACCTACTTATTACAAGTTCACCCTTACTTAAGCTGAGATACATACTTCTTGATGTTAGTGCCAAACACTTAAATAAAGTCTTAAGTGTTTTTCAGCACTTCAATCAAGGCGACCACTTTTTGCAGTGTTTAGAGTGCAATGAATGGAATTTGTAACATCAAGCACCAAATCAAGCAGTGGTTTCAAGCAGTAATTGATTTGTTAGAGATAAGTGACACTTCAAATTATGGATTTCTTAAGTTTTGATCAACATTCAGATGACTGTAAATACATTTCAAAGGATCATATGATATTATACAAAGACATTGTTTTGATGACTTAAAGAGTCAGAGTGTATCATGTTTTATGATTTTATGTCTATAGTCTACCAAAATATAATCTTTACTCGTATTAAAGTATCAATGTAGTAATCATGTTTTTTATAGTATTTCATAATTTTAGTATTTAGAACTATTCTAGAATATCATGCAATTCTCAAAGATTCTAACAAATTCTCATAAATTCCAACAACTTCTCACAAAATCAAAGGATTTATGGAAAGCTTTTACCTGCTTTGAGAATTCTTGGGAAGTTTTGGGAATTCCTAGGGATTCTTAGGACTTTTTATACTGCAGTTTGGCATTCAGTTGAAGTTGAGAATTCCTAGGAATTCTTAAGAAAAGTTTCTATAACCTTAGAATTATAGAGGTGATCTACTTTTGGGAGTTAAAAGCACTTAAAGTTTTAAGGATTCTTGACCATTTAGTTTAAAGGGTTAACTTGTACCTTAAAATAAGTGATTCACTTAAAACCAAGGCTAACCCTTCCCTAAAATTAAGTGCAATGCGGCACTTGCCTCATGGACAAGCAATTTAGGGAAAATCCCTTAATCTTAGGTATCTTTCACCCTTAAAATAAGTGATTCACTTAAAACTAGTGTACATCCTTCCCTAAAATTAAGTGCAGTGCTGCACTTGCCTCATGGACAACTATTAAGGGCAAGTCCCTTAATCTTAGGTATCTTTCACCCTTAGAATAAGGGATTCACTTAAAACTAGAGTACACCCTTCCCTAAAATTAAGTGCAATGCTGCACTTGCCTCATGGACAACTATTAAGGGCAAGTCCCTTAATCTTAGGTATCTTTCACCCTTAGAATAAGGGATTCACTTAAAACTAGTGTACATCCTTCCCTAAAATTAAGTGAATGCTGCACTTGCCTCATGGACAAGCAATTTAGGGAAAATCCCTTAATTTTAGTCCCTTTTCACCCTTAAAGTAAGTGATCCCTTTTTACAGTGCAAGTGTATCTTGCTCAGTCCCATTGAGTGAGCCAAGAAGTAAATTTCTCCTCTTTTGAGACCAAATTTTCCAGCGTTATGAACAGCATGGAAGTCAGAAACGACGTCGACTTCAGTGATTAGGGGTTGTGATTCCAGATCTTTGTCAACGTCGACATCGCTCTTGGATGAAGGCTCGCTTTCAGCTCTCCAATCTTCATAATTCTCAGTATTCTCTTCCTTGTTCGCCATTTTGGCCGCGTCACGAAACGTGATCCAAGGGCAATCTTGCATGACCAAGAGGGGTGGTTCCAAAGTCTGTTATTGTGTCAGATATTATTGTGTAATGATTTATGGTCGTGTCTAGATATATGGGATACGGTGGCTTATAAGGGACATCGTTGTTATCTTTTTTAAGGTCGTTTCCATTTTTAGATTTCGCGTGATTTCAGATAAATTATCACGAAGTTTTCAGATATTATCGCAAAATTTCATGATAATTATCTCGAAGTTTTCTGATATTATCACGAAGTTTCAAGATATTATCGCAAAGTTTCAAGATATTATCGCGAAGTTTCAAGATATTACCGCGAAATTAATTTCAAGATATTATCGCAAAGTTTCAAGATATTATCGCAAAGTTTCAAGATATGATCGCGAAGTTTTAAGATATTATCGTGAAGTTTGTAGATATTTAATTATTTCGCGAAATTTCAAGACAGCACGCGTGAATCACGATCAGTGATGTTCTTCATGTCCAGTAAGACTCCACATACTAGCACTCAGCTCAATATCAAAGGTCCGCTAATACATTTGTTCTGATATGAAGTATAAGTCTATGATCGAGTCCAGCGTGGCTGCCAGCCACGGGGAGGTGAAGAACATTTAGATAAAAGATAGTCCAAAATCAATTTTTTTTGTATGAGAGTCTTGCGCGCAATGGCGAAGTTACTAAAAATAGCCTTAGTCACCAGGAATATCTCACCACATTTTGACGTCTTCTGTGCATCGATTAGAGTACACACACACACGGAAAAATGGAATCTATTTGTTAACAATAATATATTAAACTATCTTTAATCTAAATGTTCGTCACATCCTCCCTGTGACTGGCAGCCATGTTGGACTCGATCATAGGTTTCCACTTCATATCAGAACAAATGTATTAGCGGACCATTGATATTGAACTGAGTGCTAGTATGTGGAGTCTTACATGAAGAACATCACTGACTCACGTGCTGTCTTGAAATTTCGCGAAATAAATAGACTAAATATCTACAAACTTCACGATAATATCTTAAAACTTCGCGATAATATCTTGAAACTTTGCGATAATATCTTGAAACTTTGCGATAATATCTTGAAATTTCGCAATAATATCAGAAAACTTCGAGATAATTATCATGAAATTTCGCGATAATATCTGAAAACTTCGTGATAATTTATCTGAAATCACGAAATCTAAAAAAGAAAACGATCATAAAAAAGAAAACAACGATGTAGCCACCGTACAAATGTCAAAATCAGAAAAAAGAAAACGACAAAAAAAAAAAAAAAAAAAAAAAAGAAAACAACGATGTCCCTTATAAGCCACCGTAATGGGATCCTCGCAAACAAGGTTTGGTTAGTTTAGGGCTAGTTTAGGGCTTTGTTTTTACAAAGTCTTCCCTAATCCTAATCTCCTAATATGATTTTGTAAAAATACGATAAAGACAACGACAGCCTTTAGGTTTCTCAAAAACACGTTTTGGCAATTAATGCTATTGCCATCCTGAGTGCAAGTGAATGACTGAAATGAGGAATATGTAAACTAGGTACAGGAATAACAAAGGAATCATTGAATTCTGTTTAGTCCTGCCTTGATGCATTAGATTTATGTAAGATTTATTAAATGTAATGTATTAGAAACTTGATTAAATAAAAAGAAATTACAAAGAAAATTTTAAATTAACATGGTAAGGTTGTTGATTTAAACTAGAGGGTCTCTCCCAGAGTTACTTGCTCCCTAATAAATAAACACTTTAATGCCTTGATTTGCATAGCCCTCAGAATAATATGGCGGGTCTAAATGGCTATCCTATCTATAGCTATTCAACAGAGCTATTCAAGAGCTTCGTAGGTCTCTCTCAACGCCTATTAGTATGATAGTGTCGGTTAAAAAGCTTGTAATTTCACTCATAGTAAGTCTTCTCCAAAATCAATCGCCTTCTTGTCTTTTTCGGGTCATTGCGCATATATATCAGTACAGATTTTGACCATTGATTATTTTGGTCAGAAATATGGAATAGATGGGTAAACTACCTCAGTTTTTAGAATAAAATAGTGTAATCTATATGATGAATAGTTTAGAAATACTTTAGAACTGAAAAAAATCACATTTTCTGGTGTCAAATAAGCTTGCGGGCCAAACGACCCCACCCCAAATTCCGGGAAGAGGGGGTGCTGCCTTCAGTAGGTCGTGTTATCGATAATTCATGTTATGGTGCTGCCATCATAGCCACAAATTAACTTTATCCAAGCCGGTATGTCAACTTCTTTTGTTATCAACTCCACACTTTTTCTTCGATTCTTTTAGAACCTATAAACTCAGGGGAAACGCACAGTACAATGTGCTGCTAATCGTACGTGAACGAGGGCAGGGAGTTTTTAGACAAGAATTGACTTTTTTGGTGACAACAACCGAAAAGCAAGTTTCCTTTGTGTGAAAGCTGGAAAAAAGCTTGATTTTGTCATCGAATGAAATATACATTGACTATAATTCACAATTGTTATATACTGAATGCAGTGTGCAAGGCAGTTTAAAGTCTATTCAATCGCTAAGAGTGATCATACTAGCAAACAGCGGGCAGGTTGGCAAAGAGCACTTCTGCATCGTGCGCGAGTAACGTCACGCTGTTGATTTTGTGGTGGTCACGCACCACACGGCTTGTTTTGGCAGGAGTTTTGACCTGTTTATCCAGCAGACTGATGGAAAGTGATTTTACGTTGGTACGATATCACTTGAGAAATTACCTGAATGGAAAACAAATTTCAAGATAAGAGTGCCCTTATCTAATAAATTTGTTTCAAATCAGATAATCTCTAAAATGGTTGCTCTTCTTTTTTTCTGTGACATAGCGTATACCGACATCGGATCACTTCTCGCGCGCGGTTGGAATGACAAGCCAAGCTCTGGGCATAGCAGTCTAGTAATCCGATTCATTGGTATGAATAAATATTGATTTGAAAGCCGTGCATTCTTTAATTAACTTGTTTTCAGTTCAGATAATCTTTAAAATTTTAGTTGCTAATTCTTCTTCTTCTTCTTCTTCTTCTTCTTCTTCTTCTTCTTCTTCTTCTTCTTCTTCTTCTTCTTCTTCTTCTTCTTCTTCTTCTTCTTCTTCTTCTTCTTCTTTTTCTCTCTCGTTGTGATATCGTACGGACATCAAGCCAAGCGGTGGACATTATAATGGTTTAGAAACAGAAATATGCATCCTGTCATTTGTTTAAATAAATATTGATCTAAAACTGAGCTGTACACACTTTCAAGCTTATGCCGGAAAACTCTTACATCCTTACAACATGATCGTTACGATCGCAGAAAATTGTGTAGCGATCGCAGTGATCTTAGACACACATGCGGAAACGCTTGAAGATAGAACATTCAAATCTATCTCTGTGTTCGCTAGCAAGTGTAGTTTCTAGTATGATCGTTGACTGACATATTTTTCATCGATCAAAGCGGAAACCAAAGTGGAAACCAAAGCTTTACTTTGGAAAGTGAAATGGTAGGATTAGCATGTGTTTGTAAATATTGCGTAGGGCGTTTTGCTTGATCTCGACACCGCGATGCGGAAGTTTAAGTGAACATTTCTTAGGAGTAATATTATTATTGGCCAGGAATTCAAGTTATCATGCAGCAGCTGAATACCTAGACTTGAAGGAATTCCAAAATGCGCAGCACTCCTGTACTGATATTACGACTGTCAAAATATAATCAAGTGCTATAGTAACAATCAAATATCGAAGTTCACAAGAGCCGAGATTTTACAGAACTTTATTAGTTAATAATTATACTTTGTGTTAACCTCAGTTTTACTAGTAATATATTTTGGTATTTTTGATAACCTAATTGATTACAATTAAAATGAATGTTTCTTTACTTATAAATATATAAATAATATATATATAATATATAAAGTCGGTTTATAAACTACAGTTTTATCGACCGATACTCTACTCTACCCAAGGCGGCACACTTGGCTAAATGATAGTTCCACTGTCGATCCGCTATATACGGTCTATAAGCAACCCAATAAGTCCAATAAACCGCATATATATGTTCCCTAAAGTTCAGTGGGAGGATAATTAGGTATTCCTTCGGCCAAAGGCTGCGGACCAGATTGGAGCACATATGCGGTACTAACTAATCAAATGATAGTTCCACAGCCGTCTTTGTATGCAGCCCAACAGGCATAAATACATTCTCTACAAAGTCCAGTGCGAGGATCAGGTACTCCTTCAGCCAAAGGTTGACCAGGTTCAAAAATGCACATGGACTTGAACTTTTGGCAACAATCGCAACATCTCCACCAATGGAACAACCAAGCAACTGCTGTGAAGAAATCCACGATCATGGCGATCACCAAAAACACGCACGAGAAGACAAACCAAACATAGTGCTTGCTTTGTCGGACAATTACTCTTACTTTCTTAAGCTTCCTGTCATAGTAACGGTATGAATCTTTCTCATGGGAATCAGAAACAGCGATTAAGGTAGTTACAATACCAGCGATCATTACCATACACTCGAAGACACACAGTAGACGAACAAGAAGGAGAACAAAGAGGGGTCTTCGCATCGTAGCAAGGTATCCAACTAAGTATAAACTACAGCACGATGTTACAACCGCGAGAATACCACAGAATATAGTAATAAAACTGAAAAAGTCAACAGTATCATGATTTATCCAATATCTTCTTTGGCTACCCATGAGAACGACAGTTGAAATACTGAGAATGGTCAGCAGTACCGCGACTGTCAGGTGCACTTGACTCCATCTTTTTGCGTGAACAAAGTTTATTCTTCCTCTCTTGACGCCAAAGTTTCCATCTCTGTAGGCTTCATGGTAGTCTGTACTTCCAAAGTTCATGCCGTAAATAACCAACGGCTCGGAATCTAAGTCCATTTCTGTCGTGTTCAGCTCGTCTGTCGGGTCTGTTGTCTGAGTGCCGTTGTCCACCATCTTTGGTTGTTTCTATGTACATTTGTAGCCACCTTCGACTTCGATTATAAATTAACATAACTATTTATAAATGTACATAAAACATATCTTCATTGGTTGGACTTCCTGTGGAATCATTCTCAAGCCACGCAATATCCAAACCTTCATTATCAATCCTCCAATTCCACTAGCCGTTTCTTTTCTTTCCTTTTTTTTCAATTTCTTAATTACTTGTTACTAGATCTAGATCTTGTGGCAATTCACGACTGCGTGAGGCATAAGTTTATATAAGTATGTATCTATGCAGTAAGTATGAATTCATAAGTATTAATTCCCCGCCAACTTTGATTCCAAGATACCGATGCAGCCATTTTCACGTAAAAAGTGTAATTTCTTTTTTCATTGTCTACTGATAAATTGATACACAACATTCGGAACTGGTTAGCGCCGCTGAAGTCGGACTTCAAGAGATCACTTCCGGGTCAGTGTAGTCCAGGAAAATGGTGCAGCTATTTAATGTGGAATTGTTCAAATTTGTGTAACAAGCATGAAATTCGGCACATTGATAGAGGTTCATGTCCTGAGTAATTCTGGAGGTGGAGCCACGCCCAGAAATCAATTACTTACTTATCGATATTTTTGGAATTAATTATCTCAGAAACAAAGATAAAGGCCATCTAGTGTATACAAAAAGGTGTAATTAAGGATAGTGATAAGGTAGAGTATGCTGAGTAATTTTTGAATGACAGCCACGCCCCCTATATGCTACTTGGAAAACTATAACTATGGAATGCATTATAAATCTAATTGATACAAAAGGTTGTTCCTCTTGTGGTGTCAATGTGAAATCTTGCATATTGTTACAGGCTTAGGCCCAAAGTAATCCTAGATATGGAGCCACATCTAAAAACAAGTACTTGCAGTTTTATAGTAATAGAATATATCATTATATCAAATCGGCAAAATATACCTGTAGTTTTAGTATATAACTGTAATAGCATGAAAGCAGTAACAAAATAAATGAATGCAAGATGTGATTAGCATAGAGCTACGCCCTATAAAAGTACTTACAGATTAATAGTTGCAGTGTCTTTCTGCCGCCACTTTTCGTTTAAGTAATCGACTTTATTATATGCATTGATATATATTATACCATGCATAACTAAAATTCTGTAAGTACTCTGCTAGGGCATGGCTTTATGCTTATTACATTTTGAATGATATTACCTCGCTTATAAATTAAAATGAAAGGTTTATTTTGCTCGAATTTTTAAAGGGTTACTTGGATGAAAATCGATAAAAATTTAAAATGACTTGAAACCTGGTTCAATGTATCTATATGAGACCAATAGTCACCAAGCAATATATTTTCATCAAATTCCAAAGGTACAGATAAAAAGTTATCACGTATTTTAGCATCTACATTGTGTATCTATGACGTCATAAGTACAACCCTATTGTTCTTTTCGATCTTAAACCAAAATTTCTTGGTGATAATATGATTAAAATGCAGAATTTTTGGGATAGTAGGTTTTATATTTATCTATCAATGATTGGTCGTTAATTGACGTCAACTTAGGAATTAACCACTTTCCAATTTTGACCTGTTTTCATCCAAGTACCCCTTTAATGATATATTCCATTGCTATAAAAGTGGAAGTTCTTGTTTTTAGGCATGGCTACATATCTAGGATTACTTTGGGCCTAAGCCTTTAACATTGTGCAAGATTTCACATGGACACCACAAGAGGAATAACCTTTTGTATCAATTACATTATTTATAATGCATTCCATAGCTATAGTTCTCCAAGTAGCATTTAGGGGGCGTGGCTCTCAATCAAAAATCACTCAGCGTACTCTACCTTATCACTACCCTTCATTACACCTTTTTTATCAACATTAGATTATTATTATTATTGCTATGATACAATGAAAGTTCGGCCTCTACATTTTTAACTGCTTGTTGATTTAGATAGAATGGCCTAGGGATTCAGCCACGGTACACCAGAGCCACTCTAATAATATGTAACGAACTAAGCCTACAAAAACGCGCTTTCAAAGGATTACTTCCGTGTTGTCTCAGTTCTTCTGACTCGAAAGCGCAACCGTTCGAAACGTCCTTAATTATAACATCAATGGTCTTTTATTTATTTCATTTAACATTCAGGTAAAATGATAGCTCCCACAATCAGTGTACATACGTATCACGGCGCGACAACTACGATAAATACACATTCGCTGATGTGGCCATTACATAGAATTGATGCACAATTTGCTAAAGGTTTCCGTCCATGGCTCATAAAATATGCTCAGCGATTTGAAGTATTCGTCCCACCAGTGAAACATCCACACCATGACAGTAATCCAATCTATGATCATAACATTTACTAAAAACACACAAAAAATCATCAAATAATAGAAGAGGAAATGTCTAGTTATGGCTTCGCGCATCGGCATTTCTTTCTTCCAGGAAACTCCACATTTTGATTTGGGAAAAGCCAACTTCATTGTGGCATTCATAACAAAAAGCATTAAGATACATTCAAGCAGAGCCGGAAGTCGCACCAGAAGGAGCAAAAAAAAAAAAACCAAAAAACCCCTAGACAAAATATAAACTACAGCATGACATTACAAGCCCAGTAACACCATAGAGGACAAGCGATACGGTGAATGTAGTGATTAATGTTCTATCCTGGTTTTACAGACACCCGAAATTGAAAGCATTTTTCAGGGCTGTCGGACTCCTTATTGGCTGAGCTTGTTTCTTACAACATGATCGCTACGATCGCAGAAAACTGCGAGCGATCGCAGTGATCTTAGACACACATGCGGAAACGCTTGAAGATAGAACATTTAAATCTATCTTTGTGTTCGCTAGCAAGTTTAGTTTCTAGTATGATCGTTGAACATATTTTTCATCGATCAAAGCGGAAACCAAAGTGGAAACCAAAGCTTTACTTTGGAAAGTGAAATGGTAGAATTAGCATGTGTTTGTAAATAGTAAGTAGTAAGGGCGTCAACGCTTAACGATTCTTTTTGCTTGATCTTGACACGTACCCGGTTTAATTAACTGAATATTTCCCAGCACTAAGTATTATTGGATTGGCCAAGGATTCAATTAAGTTATAGATGTATAATGTAGAAGCTGAATATCCATCTTTGAAGGAATTCCAAAATGCGCAGCACTCTTGAAAAATGCCTAGTTTAATTTTTACAGTAATTTATTTCACAGCGATACTGTTTTATAAACTTTGTCAACCTTTTTACCAGTAACTAACATGACTATAGCCTATTGTCTTAATTACCTCAATGCCTATAAGTTATTACAAAAATGAATGTTTATGTACTTTGATAAATAAAGTCGGTAATCTATAAACTACAGTTGTATCGATCGATAAATAATAGTTTCACAGTCGATATAGAAATAAAAATAATAATTGTTTATTTAAGTGTCCAAGTCTTCTAGCGCTTGCGCACTAATTGGGGGACACTATACTCTCTCACACACTACCTCTACATAAGTATTTTGCAAATAATCACTCGACTCACATGTTGATTTTTGCTGAGGGAGGAAAAACCGGAGAAAAACCCCTCGTGGCATGGTAGAGAACAACACATCACACAAACTCTATTCACATATGATCCAATGCCCGAGCTGGGACTCGACGCCGGACCACAGCGGTGAAAGGCCAGCGCTCTAACCGCTCGGCCAACCATGCCACCCAGGATCCGCTCTATACGATCTATAAGCCCCGGGGGGGGGGGGGGGGGGGGGGGCTCCATTGTAAAAGGATCTGGTATGCTTGTCGTAAAGTATAAAAAATACCCCTAAAAGATACCGGAAGTCTTTTGAGAAGGGCGTGGCTGGACGATTTTTTAACCTCTAAGAGATACCAGCGATACTAACAAGCTAATGAACATTACTTATGATGAACATAAAATTGAACGGTCGACTCGGTTTTGTTGGGCAAATTTCTTCCATTTGAGAATAGGATAATATGCGATGGGCCCTTTTGATATCGTAAGAGAGACCAGGGAATGCTAAAAATCTAAACTTCAATTTTAACACCCTAAAAGATACCAAATCGCTGATTTTTACCCCTAAGAGATACGACGAGAATACCCGATGCTTGTATAACGGAGTTCCCCCCCGGGCTATAAGCAACCCAATAAACCGCATATATATATATATATGTTAAGTAAAAAGTTCAGTGGGAGGATAATTAGGTAATCCTTCGGCCAAAGGCTGCGGACCAGATTGGAG
Organism: Telmatactis stephensoni; assembly: GCA_029948255.1. Taxonomy (NCBI): domain Eukaryota; kingdom Metazoa; phylum Cnidaria; class Anthozoa; order Actiniaria; family Isophelliidae; genus Telmatactis; species Telmatactis stephensoni. Next base: position 139,265 of record JALIZF010001145.1, read on the forward strand.
CATCTATGCGGTAAAAACTATTCAATTTTTAATCTAGGTTTAGATTTCAGCGACTACGCTTCGTTTCTTGAGCACAGACGTACTCGTCTGAGTGCATTATCCAATCGTATACTTAAAGTACCTTTGTGTAAAACCAAAACTTTTCAGTCATCATTTTTCAATAGAGTTGTAAACATCTGGAACTCAATGTGTGCTATAGCTGACCCTGACAGTTTTTTGAATGTATCTGCCTTTAAAGTATTCCTCCAGAAGCAGTACAAAACGAAATTTATGTCAACGTTTGAGACAGATTTTGTCTGCACCTGGACCTATGTACCAACATGTTCTTGCCATAGTTAGACCGGCATGAAGGGTCTACCTATGACTGGGGCGTTTTGGCACATGGGTACCGGCACCGCTATAGTTTCTTGATAACCCGGAAGAATATTTTCAGTGTTCAATATTTTAAGGGTGGGGAGGACAAATTTCCAGTTGCACCTGGGCCATGTGCCAACATGTTCTTGCCATAGTTAGACCGGCATGAAGGATCTTCCTGTGGCTGGAACGTGTTAGCACATGGGTCTCGGCACTGCTAGTTTTTGATAGCTGCACAGAATATTTTCAGTGCTTCTATTTTAGGGTTTGGGGAGGATATCTTTTCTAGTTTTTATATACTTTAGTCAAGGCGGGTACCTCGCATGGGACTTCGTGTCCCGTTTGTACCCACCTCTTGGACAGTGCCTTTGTTTTGTTCTTTTTCTACTTTCTCTAATTTTGTATTTTAGTTATGGTTTGTCCAATAAAGTTTTGAAAAAAACAAAAAAACTAATTAATCATCAGATGGTGATTGTTCCACAGCCGTCTTTGTATGCAGCCCAACAGACATACATACATTCCCTACAAAGTCCAGTGCGAGGATCAGGTACTCCTTCAGCCAAAGGTTGACCAGGTTCAAAAATACACATGGACTTGAACTTTTGGCAACAATCGCAACATCTCCACCAATGGAACAACCAAGCAACTGCTGTGGAGAAATCCACGATCATGGTAATCACCAAAAACACGCACAAGAAGACAAACAATCTGTACTTCCAAAATCCAGGTCATTATAAACTAATGGCTTGGAGTCCGACTCAAATTCGTCAGTGTTCAGGTCTGTTGTCTGAGTACCGTTGTCCACCATTTGTGTTCTTGGAATCTTTGTATGAACAAGACAATCATAAACACGCTTCAGGACGGAGCTTGATCGTGCTTTACGTATACTTTTGTATCCGTGGAAAGTGAAACATATGAACTGGGTTTCTCTTTCTGTCACGTGGTCTGATGATCGAGTGAGCTGTTGACGTTTGTAAGACAAGGAAGCTAACGCTACCAACGGACCGTTTTGTAATGTCTCTAAATGTGGTGGGGAATTGAATTGAATTGCTCTGCATTCATCATAGTTTAGAAGACTTAGTTTACGTATTAATTCTATCATTATAAAGGGTGTTTTTTAAATGAATACACACGATGTCAAACTCGAGCCACTTTGAATTCAGAACTTCAAAAATATATTCAAACATGAAGGAAGGGCAACTAAAATAACTAATAACCAAAATATCTACAATAAGACGATTTTTGGGGGGAGGGGGAGGTGGTTAAAAACGCGACGAAATTTTATGAGCTCTTTCTCGATGTCAAAGTTGACTTACATGAGCCGATCAAAACAATGCTGAACGCATTGCTGAATGCATTGTTTGTTTGAATTCGGGTTGGCTTATGAAATTCGATATTTCAATAAATTTTTGTTAGTTACGGTAACAAAGTACACAATGGCTAATATCACCATAGATATAATTTAAAATATTAAAACTACCGGCATCCTATATATATTTAACGTTTTCATATTCAGTACATATAATAATTTGTTATATGCCAACTGTCAAAGTCAATTTTTTCCGTGCTCTGATTGGGCGAGAGCGCATCACGTGAACGTCAACAAATTTTGCTGTTTCCCCAGCAACAACTCTCAGCGGGCAACAGTGAGTTTTATTGACCGGTAATAACAAAACCGGAAGTTTTTGATTGAGCTTTGAAGGAGGCAGCGCGCGTTTACAAATTCATTCATGAGGCAAACTCAAAACTTTAACTGTAGGCAGCGACGTTTTGCTTTATATTTTGTTCTTTGACAGTTGGTATCAAGAGACCATAATACTAAGAGAGCGAAACTCAGTATTGATGTTTGTGCGATGTTCGTGGCCCTAAGGCTATTTTTAGTAACTTCGCCATCGCGCGCGCAAGGCACTTAAACAATAGAATTCAAACGGTCCCTTCCGCGCGCATGCCAAAAAGCAAATTCTATTGGTTGAGGGCCTTGCGCGCGCGATGGCGAAGTTACTAAAAATAGCCTTAGTCGCCACGAACATCGCACAGACATCAGTACCGAGTTTCGCTCTCTTAGTATTATGGTCTCTTGTTGGTATATAACAAAACACTTATTGACTGGGACCTCGGGAAAGCAGTATGTTTTGTGGTCTCTCAACCGCTGATGTTTTCAGGAAACATAAGCGGTCTCGGGACCACAAAACATACTGTTTCCCTCGGTCACAGTCAATAAGTGTTAAATATAATCCTTAAAATCAAAATAGTATTATATAAATCTTAATAATAGTGATACATAAGAGAAATCTTTAACAAGCTTTTTAATGCTAGAAAGAGAGGTTTCCTCAGCCTATCAAAGGGCACTCCTACACATACAAGGGTAGGATACTTGTCAGAAATTTTGAAAATGACCCCTAAAAGGTACCCGAGTCCGGTATCCAAGTGGGAGTTTACGTGTAGAGTTTATGAATGCATCTTATTTACTAAAAAAATCCTAAAAAGTACCTTAGGCTGCAATAACATTTGAAACGCCCTTAAAGGTACCAGATAGCACATTTTGATTCCTCAAATGTAGGACGACCCCCCCCCCCCCCAAAAAAAAAAAAAAAAAAAAAAAAAAAAAGAAAAAAAAAAAAAAAAAAAAAAAAAAAAAAAAAGAAAAAAAAAAAAAAAAAAAAAAAAAGAAAAAAAAAAGAAAAGAAAAGAAAAGAAAAGTTAAAACAAAGAAAAGAAAAGAAAAGAAAAGAAAAGAAAAGAAAGAAAAGAAAAGAAAAGAAAAGAAAAGAAAAAAGAAAAGAAAAGAAAAGAAAAGAAAAGAAAAGAAAAGAAAAGAAAGAAAAGAAAAGAAAAGAAAAGAAAAGAAAAGAAAAGAAAAGAAAAGAAAAGAAAAGAAAAGAAAAGAAAAGAAAAGAAAAGAAAAGAAAAGAAAAGAAAAGAAAAGAAAAGAAAAGAAAAGAAAAGAAAAGAAAAGAAAAGAAAAGAAAAGAAAAGAAAAGAAAAGAAAAAAGAAAAGAAAAGAAAATGGGAGTCCCTCCCCTGGGCTGCAGCCTTAACTTGACTTGTGACTGATATTATACCTATCATTTTACATTTTTCAAACCTGAAAAATATTTTCCTTTTTGGAGTAGCCTTTATGTATACAACAACATGTAGACTATTTTAGGGGACTAACTAATCAAATGATAGTTCCACAGTCCGCTCTGTATGCAGCCCAACAGACATACATACATTCTCTACAAATTCCAGTGCGAGGATCAGGTACTCCTTCAGCCAAAGGTTGACCAGGTTCAAAAATACACATGGACTTGAACTTTTGGCAATAATCGCAACACCTCCACCAATGGAACAACCAAGCCATCGCTGTGAAGAAATCCACTATCATGGTGATCACCAAAAACACGCACAAGAAGACAAACCAACCATAGTGCTCGCTTTTCCGCGACATTTCTCTTCTTGTCTTCTCGTCATAGTATCTGCTCCAAGGATCTTTCTCACGGGAATCAGAAACGGCAATTAAGGTAGTTACAATGCCAGCGATCATTACCATGCACTCGAAGACACACAGTAGACGAACAAGAAGGAGAACAAAGAGGGGTCTTCGCATCGTAGCAAGGTATCCAACTAAGTATAAACTACAGCACGATGTTATAATCGCGAAAATACCACAGAATATAGAAATAAAACTAAAAAAGTCAACAGTATCACTATCTATCCAATAGACGTGTTGAGCAAACATGAGAGAGACAGTAGAAATACTGAGAATGGTGAGGAGTACCGCGACTGTCAGGTGAGCTTGACTCCATCTTTTTGCGCGAACAAAGTTTATTCTTCCTCTCTTGACGCCAAAGTTTCCATCTCTGTAGGCTTCATGGTAGTCTGTACTTCCAAAGTTCATGCCGTAAATAACCAACGGCTCGGATTCTAAGTCCATTTCTGTCGTGTTCAGCTCGTCTGTCGGGTCTGTTGTCTGAGTGCCGTTGTCCACCATCTTGTTTTTTTATTCAGTTTCTATCTGTACATTCCACCTTTATTGGTTGGAGTTCCTGTGGAATCATTCTCAAGTCACGCAATGTCTTGTTAGACATAAAGCGGTACTATTGTGTCCTATAATCATAAAACTTTTACCAAAACTTCATTATCAATCCTCCAATTCCACTAGCCATTTCTTCTCCCTTTCTATTTTTTGTTTTTTATTTTTTTATTTCTTTATGACTCGTTACTAGATTTTCCGGCATTTCACGACCGCGAGAAGTATGAGTTCTAGTATGAATTCCCCGCCAACTTTGATTCCAAAATGGCGGACGTGTGGTTGGTGTTTGGAAAATTAAAGTAGATAAAAACCTCTTTGTCATTATGATACAGCCAGATTGCTGTGAAACATTTGTTCCTTTTGGACGTGGATTTTGCCAGGGTCATCCATTTTCTGCTAAAGATGCTCTTAGAGTCGGAGAAGAAAGGGCGACTACTGCAACAGACGACAGCAAAACTGCATCTGATGAGGTATTAAACCCGAAAAACTTATGACAGGTTTTAGAGTCTTCATTGAAACAATTTAATTTCTTGGTATTGCTGTGTACTTGAAGGTTGAGACGTGGAAAATTAGAAGCTTGGATGGGGATGTCCAATCTGACGAAGAGGTGAGGAAAGAACATTTCAGTCTATATTTAAGCTTACTCCCTCCCCTCCCCACACATAAGATCAATCAGATTGCAAGATTAGCATCAAGTGTTGTAAAATAGACTATGCAGTGTGGTGACTGCATTAGTATATTTAGAAAAGCATTTGAAATCCTTCCTATGAATACAGTATGTCATTCACTGACCATGCTGTTTTCACTTGCAGTCAGATGAAGTGTTCTATCAGCATAATTTTATTTCAATAATGGAGCTTTTCTTAATAATTGTTATATTTCAGTTGTATGTAAGTGGTAGAACTGTGGTATGGAGTAAAGGAAGTTCAGAAGATTCCAGAACGGTGATCAAGTCTTACACAGTAAATTCTCAAGTCATTGATTGCTTTTGGTGCAAGTTTACTCTACAATCTAGTGAACAATGTAAAGGTATTCAGAATGTCATTTTGTCATATATTTTTTTGTGATGTCACACTTTGGTACCACATTATTACAGTCAAATCTCAGGTAGGGGACCACCCAAAGTGTCAAGTTTGGAGGTCAAGTCACCTACAAGAATAAACACGACAAATTATACTTATAATTAATTAGGTGGTCACTCAGGGTGCCAACTAATTGTAATTTAAGAGAATGGAGGTTATTCTGCTGGGACATGAAAAAGAGTATTTAGTATTCTTGTGCTAACCAGCAATAATGAATGTGAAGTTCAGAGCTTTCGACGCTCATTCGGAGAGTCTTTGTCAATGATTATAAATTGACCGGTCATGGGAGACTGGACACCACGGTTCATTCATAATCATTGACAAAGACTCTCCAACTGAGCAAAGACTCTTGGATGAGTGTCAAAAGCTCTGAACTTCACTTTCATTATTGCTGGTGAGTGCAAGATTACTTTTACTCTTAATTGTAATTTGTATTGGAATTAACTTTTAGTACATGTATATTTGAAAACTGGTCGCATGGTGGAGACGGTTGATTACAGGAGATGGGTGCAATTGGAGATTTGATTGTCCAGGGGATAATATAAAGAGTGTTACTTTCTTATATGTTATTAAGAATGTTGAATACTTTCTGTTCTATTATTATTTTAGAATCTGAGAGGAGTCTTTGTATTTTGGAAAATGAATATCTTAATGTGTATTCTATCAATGGATCTGTCTACACAGCAGCTTTACCATTTCCTGTGAGTAATAAGATCTTTATTGTAAGAAATAAAATAAATGAATGAATGAGAAGTGCCGAAGTGAATGAGAAATGAATGTGTAAACGGAAGAGTGAATAAATGAAGTGAAAAGTGACTAAATGGGTGACATAATTGATAATTTATGTTAATCATTCAAGGTTCACAGTGTATGGGTTATTCCTGGTGGTCTTTTACTAGAGAGAACAGTAACACCATCTGAACTCACAACACATAAAAGGTTAGTTAATATGTGTATTATTTTATCATTATTATATCAAGGTGATTATGAAAATAAAACAGTCTTGAGAATATTTAACTGCTAAAAGGATCATGGAAACCCCAGAAAATAAGGGAGAGTGGAAGGGAGGGAGGGAGGGAGGAAGGAAGGAAGGTAGGTAGGAAGGGAAGGAGGGAGGGAAGGAGGGAGGATCTAGGAGTGGAGGGAGAAAGGGAAGGAGGGAAGGAAGGAGGGAGGAGTGGAGGGAAGGAGGGAGAGAAGGTAGGTAGGAAGGAAGGAAGGAAGGGAGGGAGGGTTGGAGGGAGGGAGGGAAAGTATGTAAAATGGGGAAGGGAGGGAGAAAGAAATAAGGAAAGAAGGGTGGGAAGAAAGGAAAGGAAAGATGAAGGAAGGAGCAAAGTAATACATGTATATGACATACATGTAACATTTTTATGCATTATTTGTGTAGAGAAGTACCCACATTATTTAGTGTTATGCATCCACTTGATGAACCAAGACCTGTTGCATCCCAAGCTCAAGGTGAGTTTTAAGAATTTTTCTATGATGTCACAGATCAGTTTTTATGACTATTGTTGTTTCTGCATCATCATGCTGTTTTGCACTATGCCATTTCTTGGTCAGCCAAATATACTCTGGGTAGTATATGGTGGACACCATGGGCACCATGACATGATGCCATCAGACTCTATATTAGTATCAGTTATTTTAAGTACCTTTCAGGAGTTTAAGATTTGAAGTAGGCAAATGCTAAAGGTATAATAACTGGATGTGACCAGCAATTAGGTCCTAACAGGGATTTATTAACTGGCGGTGAGAGGCAAAGTAGATGACAGTACACCACTAGTAGCTAGCTTCTACTGAAACCCCTGATTAGCCTCCCCAATTAGTAGGGAACCAGTGCCAGGCTAGAAGACTAGAGATGGTAATAAAGTTATTAGTAATGCTTTTTAGTGTTTGCCAAGACCAAAGACAGTCTAGTTGTTGTCCACGATCAGGGACGTGTCTGTAAATAGAGTTGACTATAATCAAGCAATTTATTATATATATTGACATCAAATCATTTGATTTCACAGGAAAAAGGTCTTTTGTTTGTGATCCCACACTGAATGTCATCTTTGCGTCAGAGGATTCTAACTTTATTATGATGTATGATTCCGTTATTGGATTGCACTCAATATGGATGACCAGCAAAGCATTGCCTGAGGTGATTAATTTTGTGCTGTGAAACTTGTAATGTTGATTTTAGTATAAGAAAGATACAGTCATGACTTTTGTATTGGTTATTAATAGCTATAACAATAGTAATCATAATCATCATTTAATTTCCATTTTTAAGCATTTAAAATACAAATGGATTACCCTGAAATAGCAAATAATAAAAAGATATACCTATCCTATCATATATCCTTATTCTATATAATTTATAAAACTAAGAAATTACAGTAAGTTGTAATATACATTCCATATTTTATTTAGCTGCTCTTGTGTCTTTCTGTCCCAGAGAAAAAAACTTGTGGTTGCTTTCTTTCTTGTCTTAGATTGTAATATTGTAATGTACATGCAGATAACAATAAGGTAATTAGATGTGAATGTTTCTTCAAGTATGGATTTTAGCTCAGAAAAAATCCGAGCCCTCAGCGTGGTTTGAACCCACGACCTTCGGATTTCCAGCCTGATGCTCAACCACTGAGCTATATGAAGGTTCTAGTGGTGAGCAGGTCAAAGTTCATTATTTATGCTGAGTGCAGCTAAAATCTCCACTTGAAGAAGCATTCACATCTAATTAACACATTTCCGAGTGACTATCCATTCATCAACAATAAGGTAGTCAGATAAAGATGACAAGTGTTCAAGACACTGACAGTATGGTATAAAACTGTTTTAACAGGATATACCACAATCACCAGCAACACCACTCCATCCTGATCCAGTAGGAAATTCCACTTTTCAACATCCTACACCTGTTTCAGCAGTAGTACACTCCCGTTTTTCGCTAGCCACACCTACTCACTCCCCATTTAAGCAGTATACATCATCGCCGGCTTTACGTACTCACTCTCCTGCTCCTGTCAAGTTGATGTCACCAGCATTGGGTCAGTTTTCTACCAGCCAGACAAGGTCACCATTCTTGGGTAAGTAGAAGACTAGACAGTGTTTGCAAGAAATCTACCACTGTTTTAGTTACATTGTATCAACTAATTATATCTTAGTATTTCTATTCTATTTGCACTTTTGTATTAATTGCCATGATTGTACCCTCTATTGATGATTGAAGGTTGTCGCCATCATCATCATCACCATCATCATCATCATCATCATCATCATCATCATCATCAAGAAAGTGATACTGATTTTCAACTTTAGCAATATTACTGATTGTTGCTATTCATTTGTTCTCAGAGTCTCCATTATTGATGGGTACAAGGTCACCATCAGTGTTCCGCTCACCTCCAGGAGGTCTTGCAAGAGATCCGTCATTCCTTGAATTCTTTGAGCCTCTCACTCCTGAAATCTCTATCAAGCTCCTCTGGCAAGAAACTCCAACAGCCATCAGGTATTATGTTGTAGAAGCTGAAGGGATGCTACTTTTGGGTTTCATGGGTTGCATGAGGGTTCCATGTACACTGGAAATATGAAAGAATGAAGGCAAGCAGGCAAGCAGAAAGGAAGGAGGGATGGAAGGAAGGGAGGGAGGGAGGGAGGGAGGGAGGGAGGGAGGGAGGGAGGGAGGGAGGGAGGGAAATGAATTAAGAAAAAGGAAAAGGAAGGGAAAGGAAGAAGAAAGCTAGAGTATGTAAAGAAGGAAGGAAGGAAGGAAGGAAGGAAGGGACAAAGGAAGAAAGGAAGGGAAGACAGAAAGGAAGAAAGAAAGACAGACTGGAAGGGAAAGAAGGAAAGAGAAGAAGTAGGATGATATTGGGAATGTAGATTTGACTGTGTTTGACATGCACTTGAAAGGTCCAAAGAGAAAACAGTTAAGTAATAGTTAAGTGCTGCTACTAATTACCCATCAATATCTTTTAGACATGGTACCAAAGGAAAGGCTAGCAAAGTAATACAGACAACTGGTGTTTGTGGGAATAGCTATCTCTGCTATTTGACTGAACACAATAATAGACTAAGGTACTTGTGTAAATAGTACAGTTTTTGTATGACTGAAAAAGTGGCACAGTGTAGGCATGGCGTGGGTACAACAGGAATTTTAAATGTTTTTATATACTGCAGCTTGCCAGTGACACTGCATGGCATAGCACTGTCCATTTGAATCTGACTTGTTAGAGTAGATTTTGTATATGTATGGGTTGCCAGTGTGAAACATACTGTACAATGGCACTGTCAGTGCCATGTTGTCTATAAAAGCATTCAAAATTCCTGCCATAACTGTGCTGTGGCCGTGTAGCATTTGCTGTTTTCACAGTCATACAAAAACAGCTCTTGCACAGCTTATTTTTGTGAATGTGAATCATTGCTGAGTATCTCTCTGGACAGGGTTCCCACTGACCTTGAAAAGTCAGGGAATTCCTAAAATTGTTCAAGGTCAGGGAATTGTCAGGGAATTTTGAATTTGGTCAGAGAAATTTTCAAAATGTTATAGAAGTCAGTGAAAAGTGAAGTTTGTGTGGGAAAGGTCAAACAGCCCTTTTAGCAGCTTGGCTGTGGAATTTCATGAACCTTAACTGCCTAATTTTGTAGACTGATATTGGCGGAATAGAAATAATATTGTACTAAATTTATGTTCAGTAAAAAGTCAGTAAAAAGTGAGATTTGGTCACTGAAAAGTCAGGGAATTTTGTTGTACCAGGAGAGTGGGAACCCTGCTGGATGACCATGTGCAATATATTAATAATAATTACATTTTGTATACTGTTCTTTGTAGGATGCTGAAGATTCTTGCTAATGAAAGTAATTTAGTATTTGTATCAGCTGTAGACATACAGGCAAAAGATGTGGCTCCCATTAAGGTTGGTAGTTGTGACTTTTAATGGGGCTAAAATGTAATTTAGACAAGGTTAAACTCAAGACATTACTGGCCAGAAGTCTCCATATTTATTAAACTGGTAAATCAGGGTGGAGGGACTCTTTTTTGGCCATTATATATGCTTGTAAATCCATCAAGGCCATCTTTGCTCATCAATGCAGTTAAAAAGATGTCGTACATCTGTTGTCATTCCTCCCTCCTTGTCCCTCATGGGTATATACTCCAATGTACATGTAGGTACACTGTCGTGGGTTTGTCATGGTTACCTCCACAAGGGACTGGAATTGGTGAGACCACTCCCCCTGTTCCAGCACTCAATTAATCCAACCTATAAAATTATATAATTCCTAATAATTCCTTTGTACATTAGAATTTAGACATGATGCTGGTACTGGAGTTAGATTGCTCACTAACTCTATATAGTGGTCAAATGAAGGTAAAATTCAAACATTTAGATGTAGGTCTAATGAGCTTTTATCATGTAATTCCGAACCTCACAGTATAGAAATATAATTACCATAGCATTTTTTGGTCTTCCCTACTTCACTACAGGGCCCACAGTAATTGGCTGTCAAAGCTGTTGTGGTGTCCCTGTCGTCATTAGAAGGAAAAGCTAAATAAACTAAACTATAAATTTGTTATCTATCTTGTATCTTCAATCATCTTTCTGTTCTCCCCTTTCCAGTATTGCACCCCTTCACGTAAATGTATATCAATCACACTGTCCACTCCATTTTCTACTTTTCCATTTCAATCACATTTTTTTTCATGTTCACCCATCTCCCCCCTTGATGTATCTCTCTCCTATTTCCCATTTTCTTTCTTATCTTTCAACTATCTTTTTAACCCCCACTCAACTTTCCCCTCCTTCCCTATTACTATAATTATTTTATTGTGGTTGTTTTGTCCAGGCATGTAAAGTTATACTTCCAAGTTTACAAGTCAGTCCATCAACTTTTCATAAAACACAGACAATGCAAGAACATGAGGTGAACATAGTTACATCATACTTTTTACAACACTTAGTACTAATCTCGCGATCTGATTGGTTGATTTGTGTCAATAAGAGGACAGGCACACTGTTGACGCGTTTCAGCACGCATGCTTGTTCTGTTGCCCCGTTTGAAAAGGATTTTTTAACTTTTATCTCTTTTATTGCTGCGCTCGTGATTCAACTTGAGTTTTGAACATTTTATGACGTCAAGAGTGTGTCAATAAGAGGATTTCAATTTGTTAAATACAATCATATCATGATGACTCAGTGCTAATATTTTTTACTATTTAAATTTCATCATTTCAGTCATTGAGAATGTACCATTTTTTGGGAAAAAGTAAAGATATATATTTATTTTTCTTTTTTGTTAGGTGATGCTTCTCTCCCTTCCAAAAGATTCCTCCATGGCAGGTAAATAATATATAGAGGATATTACATGGGCAGGCGGAGATGTGAATTTTATCTTCAAGTGTTGATGAGATCTCTCACGAGTGAGCTGTAGATTATCAACAAGAGAAGATAAAATTCATATCTCCAAGCACCCAATTGTACTATTCTGTTTAATATATAATCAACAATGGCTAGATTATGCTGTCGCCATTAAGCTCCCGAAAAACGTAGTATGGCAACAGTGTTATCTTCACATGTGAAATAACATGTTATCTTCACATGTGAAGATATCACTTTTTTGAAACAAAGAAAAATAGATAATTCATTGATGATTATATATTAAAAAAATATTATATAGTTGCTTAGTTACCAACTTATCATTGCTAATATCATTTGTGGAATAAATCATGCCATATTGCTGTCATGAATACCAACTTAACTTTAGCCTTTGCGAGAGTACACAGAATGAAAGAAAGAATGGAACAAAAAAAATTGAAAGCAAGAAAAGGTGAAAGAGGAAAACTAAAGGCAAGGATATCTTGTATGTGAGGGTAGCTATGTTGCATCAAAATGCAGAAAGCTAGACAGTGTTAAATTTGCAATACAACAGTGCACTTTCATGCACTACATACATGCAGGGCAGTCTTCGTATGAATTGCAAACAAGTGTACTGCACCAATAATTACTGTGATGGCCTATCAGTGCCATAACATCTATTAAAACATTCCAAGTTCCTCCCATAATTGTGCCATGCTGGGACCATGCTCTTTCCCAGTCATGCAAAAATCAAAATTGTATTTGTTTCAACAGAAAGTGATAAAAAACCTGACACTGTACATGCTGTTCAAGCACTAACTAACCCTCATCCTCTTGGATGTTATCTGGTAAGAAATCAAGTTTAGATATTTTGCTGTTGATAATATTGACCAGGGGGATGGGGACTCCTATATATATAAGAGGGCGAGGATGCTCGTCATATGTTTTGAAGGTTAATATCAGCAACCCGTTTAGGGTGTCTTAGACTTTAGTAGACTACCAGAGACATGGCGGCCTTTAGGGTGTTTTTCAGTAAAAATAGCTAAAAATAATAAGCATTGATATTGATAATATTATTGACCCCAAGAATTCTTATCTATATTAATTTTGTAGCTGTGGTTACACTTTCTGTTTTTCCAGTTTTTCATTTTTAAGAAAGTTTAGTTTAGTAACTTAACAAAGTGCAATGCATTTTCTGATGCCAGCTTTTATTAGAGGTGATGGCTTTGATAGATTTGATTGTAGCTTGAGTTTAGTTTGTATTGTCACAATTTTTGAAGAAAGTGACCTGTAAATTCATTGCTTTAGTTGTTGTCCAGTGGAATCCACTACAAGCTTGGCCTTCGCCCAATATGTCATAAATCAACAGGTATGTAGTGTATTAGATGAACAAGTGTGGCTTAATAGTCCCCTTCACAGTTCCCTGCACCATCTTGAAAGGTAGCCATGCCTTTGCATCGAAGCGAGACAAACGGTGAGCATGCAATGATAGATACCTTCTTTAACACCTAGGACAATTATTCACAGGTCTCTATCATTGCAAGCTCACTGTTTGTCTCGCTTTGATGCAAAGACATAGCTACCTTTCAAGATGGCACAGAGAACTGTGAAGGGGAGTATTGGTTAGTGTGCAGAATTCTAAGATAGCTAGGGGTCTGAAGTTCATTTACCATTCACCAGTCTGCTGCACACATGTTTTGATGTCTGTAATCGATATAGCTTTAATTACCCATAAAATCGAGCAGGTCTGATGAAAAGATGGGATAGAAAAAAGGTTAAATGGTTAATGGTTGTATTGTTTGTAGTGTCTCTATGTATCAATGCCCTCAAGTACCTTCTACCAGCCCCAATAGCATCAAGACTGATTCTCACATTCTATGTCATGGTCAATCAATGCCAGCAAAAACCAACTGTGGGGGAGGTGGAGAGTTTCCTGTGGTGCTTACAGCATATGATGGGATATCCTGACACTGGAGATGCAGCCACTGACAGTGAGGAAGAGGTATGTTAGTTAGACTTGCTGGCCAATAGTTAGGTAACAGCATTATTTGTATAGGAAATCGCACGATCTTGAGTACAATTCGGAATTAATAGGTACGAGTAATGTTTTGAAAGTTCTCAAAATAGGACGAGCCTTTAGGCGAGTCCTATTTGAGAGTTTTCAAAACATTGCGAGTAACTATTAATTCTGAATTGTACGAGAAGATCGTGCAATTTTTTATTTATAATACACTATCGTTGCCATAGCAACTTAATAGGTACTCTGCAGAGTACAATTAACGATATAATTGTACTCCTCTTGTCCAATCAGAATCGAGTAATTTTGTATAGTGTATTATAAGTTGAGTAATAGTCACCTCACTTTTGGATGTTCCATTTTCCAGATGCAATCTGATTCCCCAGCTGCTAAGAAATTCAAGTCAGAGGAAGGTTTAGAGGGAGATGAGGTATTTAGGATGGTCATGTCATTCTCTTTCATTCATCATTTTATTAAAATGTGCAAATTGTCATTTTCCTCAGGCCTGGGAGTTGCTGTTAAATAGCTCATATCACAGTGAAGTGCAATCAAGTTGCACAGTTCTTTATCCTGATATGAACAGACAACAGCCTTCAGAAGAAGCAGCTTCTGAAGTCTCTCAAAATAAGTATGGATTGAATATTCCTATCACCTCTTTTTTCAGTGAACTCTCTTTGGACCAATTTTCCATTTTTGATTGATCAGTGTGATCTAATTACATATATATATATGTGACAAAGTTTTCTCAATTTATTGGGACAAACGTCTGGTGAAATAATTCATTGTGCTGAAAAATCCAGAGACCATAATTTGTTATTCCCATGAAGTCCTCCAAATCTTTGAGTCAAAAGCAAAAGAGAATTAACTAAAGGTGGTGTTACACGAGACGATTTTTAACGACGATTTTCAGTGCAACGGCGTTGCGTTAAACATCCTTCTCATGTAACATGACACTTGGAACGTTTTTCCTTGCAATTTTCACTTCAGCAACGTGTTGCGCATTTTTTAAATCCAAGTTAGAAACTCACAACGCAAAATATTGCAAGTTGTTGCAACGTTGCACGGAAAATTGTCGTTAAAAATTGTCCTGTGTAACACCACCTTTACCATAATGGGATATTATCATATCTAAAATTGAGAAAACGTGAACTCCTTCACACATTTTTTACCATATACACTTATTTCAAAAATCGTTGTAGCCCAAACATGGCCTACGATTATCAACCAGTAGTCTGCAGTCATTCCAGAATTTGTACAAAGTGACATTTTGCATGTTTAGGTTGGACAACACAGCACTTTTATTCAACTATGTTCCAACAGTGGTTTTTGCTCTTCATCTTGTTTATGAGGTATATTGATGCTTTTATTACTTGCAAATTTATTTTATTTTGACTGATAAGCTATTTTTACATGTAGATCACTTAGCCAACAATGCATTTGTATTTATGATAATTATTATTTTTTCATGTTAGTTTTTATATCATAGTTACATGCTTCATACTGTTATCTTACTGTTACCTTACCAACCACTTTATATTACCATTATCTTATGAACCACTTGTCATAACCACTTATCAACCAATTACCAACCACTTATGGACCACTTATTGACCACTTAGTTCCAGATGTATATGAATATTGTAACAGAAAAAGGACCTCACTCACTATTATCACTTAGTTTTTAGAGTATTTTTTTCTCTCTTTACAAAATAAATTATCATAATTCTTTTTTCAGGAACTGAAGCTTGATGTCCTTTCAAAGAATGATTTTGTTATTCTTGGGGAATTTCTTTGCAAGCTAACAAGGTAAGAAGAAATTAATATTGTTTGGTTTCATATCACAAAATAGCCTATATAGCCAGGGTCTCAAAAGGGAAGGGGGATGGAAAGGTCCCCTCCCCTCCTCTCCCCTACCTCTCCCTCCTCTTCCCTCTCCTACCTCCCCCTCCCCCTCTACTTTTGAGAGCCTGGCTATGCATGTTAATCAAGAGATGCATGACAAAATATGTCCATTTACAGATAGGGAAATTACACCCATCCAAGACTGTGGAGTATTACTGTAGAGTATTAGCAGAGCACACTTATATCTTTTGTCTTTATCCCATATTTTGGCTTGCCTCTCTAATAATTTCTTTCCTTTCTAGGGATTTAGGTTGGTCTTCCTATAAAGAGGTGTACTATCATGACCAGCCTTGTTTAGCATCACTAGCATTCTCTGGATCATCCCCTGAAATCCAAGGTTTGTATTTAATTGACACCGTAAATGTTTCAAGCAAATTGATAGACTCATCTCCAAGAAGAATGGTTGGTGCTGCTTATGGGAATGTCTCTAAGGGCTAGTTTTCACTAGTGACATAAGCATAAGCATAAGCAACATATGCAGACTCAGTAAGGCAATGCTCATTAGCAGTTCTTGTCTTTTCTCACACCTATGTGATAAATACAATACTGAGTCTGCGTATGTTGCTTATGCTTATGCTTATGTCGCTAGTGAAAACCAGGCTTTCAAGAATTCACTGATACTAAGGTTAAACATACAATAATTATTTATAATGGCTTTTACTTTCAGGTCAGCTAAAATCCTTAAAAGTACAGGAATTTATCACCAAGGATCCTCCTAATATTCATCAATGGCTACATTCCTGCTTGGAAGGGAAAATGGTAAAACCTGCGTTCTATATGATTTGGGATGGGTTTCAAAACAAATGAATAATAATAAAATGAATCTTTTCACCGTCGGCAGCATATACCCATAATGGTTCTTCGTTTGCTCACACTCACTATCTCGGCATTAAATATTTTACATACATATTTGCTCAACTCATATGTTGATTTTTGCTGAGGAAGGAAAAACCGGAGAACGTAGAGAAAAAATCCTTGTGGCATGGTAGAGAACAACACATCAAGCAAACTCAATTTAGTATACATATGATCAAGTGCCTGAGCTGGGACTTGAACATGGACCACAGCAGTGAATGGCCAGTGTTTTAACACTCGACAAACCATGCTACCCATAAAATGCTACAATGTTGTGCTAACAAATGAAAAATCTTTTCTTTTAGAGAACACCATATCCACTTCTTCAAACTGTATGTAAAAAGTCTTATCTTGTAACAAAGGTGAGCAGGGCTGCAAAGGGAGGAAGGGAGAAAAGAACTAATTTAATTGGTCATGTGTTATTGTTTTTCAGTTATATTCATTATTTATTCCACTGAAAGATGGCCAGTATATTGATGACCTTGGTATGCTGTATGCAAAACTAACTTCTACAGGTATGATGCCCATGTGTTTGCCACACCCACATCACGTTTTACACTATAATGATTACCAATGAGAACTATGTGTTTGCCACACCCACATCACAACATTTTACACTATTGTGATAATTACCATTCATGACCACATGTTTGCCACACCCACACCAACAGCATCTCATTCTGTACACCGACCACTGGGCCAGGTATAAGGGTCATGTGTTTGCCACACCCTCATCGCAATATTTCTCTCCATAACATCAACTATCATGATTTTATATTTACCACTTTGTCAGGTATGACCATGTGTTGTCATATTGTAGCCTTACTTCAAGTGTTACACAGCCATTTTCTTATAAACATTGTGCATGTCACATTACAATACTGAAGCACAACTAAACTAAACTTCTGTTGTGTTTATTCAGGCCTGGATAAGTTGTCTGTTGATTTGAGTGATAAATTATCAAGGTTTGTGTGTATGCATTATACAAGAACTCTCTAACGTTTCTCAATAGAGTCAGTCCTCTTTATATTTCAGGGGCGTATCCAGGGGGGTCCCAGGGAGCCCGTGACCCCCCTTTGAAAACAAAAAGATGATAGAAATAAAAGAATCTGACTGGAGAAAGATTGAGAAATTGGAAATGTGACCCCCCTTTGGTGGAAAATGGAAAGTGTGACCCCCCTTTGAAATATTCTGGATACGCTCCTGTATTTTGAATTACTGATGATATCAACAATTATATTTTGATAAATAAAATCAAATGATTCAACTGCCATTTGGGATTTTCCTCCATGCTAATGGATATATAACTAGATTAACCACAAAACACAACTATAGAATCCTTTGTATTTTCAGATGTCAAACAACAGCAGAGAAGGCAGTTGTTTTTATGGCTGAAAATGGTTGGTATTTTGAATATATTGGCCACTTCTTTGAATGTCATTCTGAATTTCTCATTTTTAAATTCAATCGCCAGATTTCACTGTCCAAGACTTGGATAGATTACCGTTTGGTGTCAGTTTGCCACTGAGAGAAGCTATTCACATGTGCAGCCAGAATCCACCATTTACTTTATCTTCATCAGCTTACTCATTGATAGGTACATGTATAACACTCACTTTCTTTAGTGAGTTCTTCTTAGAGGTCCATGAGGAGTAGCAATGTATGCAAGAAGTGATATATCTATACTCAATCTCAAGAACATTGTCTGTTTTCAAGTATACGTTTATGTTGATATAGATATATGCTCATGTAATTATATTTCCCAGGAAGAGAAGATCTTGCCTTACTTGTCAGTGGTAAAACTAAAGAAGTGCTTCCACAGCAAGGCCCTCTTAATGTAAGTTGTAGATCTTCCTATTATGATGTATAAGTCTTCTAACCTTAAATCTATATCCTCCCTACCCAACCTCTCTAGCAAATACCTATTTCTAAACATACCAGTGTCATTGTCGTGATGGCTAAAAAAACATTCGAAATTCTCGTCGTAACATTATAACCGTGTCATAACCGTGTCGTAACCGTGCCATGACCGTGTCGTAACCGTGCCGTAACCGTGCCGTGACCATGTCGTCCCGTGACCGTGTCGTAACCGTGCTGTGACCTTGTCGTAACCGTGTCGTGACCGTGTCGTAACCATGTCGTAACTGTGTCGTAACCGTGCCATAACCGTGTCGTTTTACTCGTTCAAAAACTGCTCTCTTGTTGTGTGTGTGATGTGAGGTGGTCAGTAAATATGAAATTTTGCGCTTTTTCATTTCAGAAGCTCGTCTTAAAAGAAGGAGAAAAAGACGATGGAATGGACTTTAATGAGGAGGTAAATATGTCATGTAAAAGTTTTCTGAGACAACACTTATGCTTTTAAATTGTTTTGTCTAATCACTGTTTCAGATTATACGGTTACGTTTTGGTAAAGACTTACGTATTCAAGAAGTCAGGAGACTATTACAGTCAGCCAAACCTGTACGAGTGAGCCTGGTACAAAAGCCCGAAGTAAGGTGAGTGGACTTGTCACGTGACTGATTTACAAACTTGACCGGTTTTCGTGTCAGGTAAAGGACATCATACTCCAGAAATGGAAGTGAGAATGGAGCGTCAGTTTGTCTGTGATAACACAAAGGGGAGTGTGTGTCTGTTGTTTCAAAACTACTTTTTAGAAACATAAAAAATAAGGGGAGAGAATAAAATTCCCTAGGAAAAATTGTTGTGTTTTGGAAGCATTTCTAAAGGCCCAGACACGCGATGCAACATCGTGCTCAACACGAGATCCGTCCCCGAAATATGCTGCATGCCAAAGTTGCAGGTTTAGAATCGAGTTCTACTTCTACAACCTTTTTTGCAGCATTGCACGCAATGTGGTGGATACCTGATGTAACTGTGTTTTGCGCAGTTTTGCAGGAAATGTTTCCTCGTTTGTCTGGACCTTTAGTTCCGATTTAGTTGTACTTATTTTTACTACTCTAAAAACCGACAACAACAACAAAGAAAAAGTATTAGCAGTATTTAGTAATTTACGAATGGAAATCTCATGTTGTCCTTCCAGTGACCATGAGTTCATCCAGGAGCAAGAGACCAAGTTATTGTTGATGTGTAAAAGGACGATGGCTCTTCCTGTAGGACGGTGAGGAAAACTTTCATTCACATCCCATTTCTCATGCCCCTTCCTTTGTTCCTTCTATTTACAATTTAGATGCATAAGAAAATGAAGATACCTCATTTTCTCTTATTAGATGTCATGCTTGCATTGTGTAAAATATTAACTATTTTTCAGAGGGATGTTTACAATGGCTACATCTCGACCAGTTCTCACAGAAACTCTACCCATTCCATCCATGGACCTCACAGGACGTGCTCCACCAAGGTATGTCATTGTTATTCTGTGTCTTATTAGGTTTAGAGTAGATTTCGAATGACTGTGAAAACGGCACCGCACGGTCACAGCACAGTTACGACAGGAATTTCGAATGTTTTTAGAGTCGTTTTCGTATGAGTGGGAAACTTACCGCGCCGTACCGTGACCGTGTCAGTGCCGTAATGTCTATAAAAACATTCGAAATTCCTGCTGTAACCGTATCGTATCGTAACCGTACAGTGTTCCCACTCATACGAAAACCACTCTATAGACAACACGGCACTGACACGGACACGGCACGGCACGGTCCGTTTCACACTAATACGAAATCTGCTCTATACTATACTGGTATAATTACGCATGCTCTGATTGGTCGACAACCGTGTGACTATAATAATTAGTATATTACGCATGATCTCATTGGTCGAGAACCGTGTGCGATTACAGTACATGACGTCACAGAATCTTACGCGCGCTGTTATTGGTTGAAATATTTCACTGAATATTTTGAGGTGGACACTTTTATTTATTCCATAGAGTGACTGTAGCCGAAGGCGTTTCTTATTTCAATGATTTTATTTTACAAGCACACCGTAAAAATCTCAGTTGCACGTAATTGAGAGGCGTGTGTTAGATAACCCTGAAAACCCACCCTGTGATGGAACTCAGCCTGAAACAAAATTGCTCAAGTAAACACAGCCTTAATATGTCTTGCCTCATAAAACAAAGATAATTGCATTGCATTATATTTTATTGTAACGTACTGGCGTTTTCACGCCAAAGTTTCAAAAACAGTGCTATCTCTCTGGTCAAGTGTCAGTATAATTTTGAGGTATGCCACTTTCGCAAAGCTATTTGGATGAAGTTTATTTTTTAGAAACAGAGAGGAAAATTCATTTCAAAACCTAAAGGAACGATGGACATACGTACTGATAAATGAGATAGTGTGATGTCATGGGCGAGCAGCAGTAAGGGTTTATCTCGATCGCGCCTTGTGATTTACAGGGCCTGCCTGTATAGATCTAGGGGTGTCCACATCAGGGATTCTCTGCATATTTCTAGGGTGTTTTTGGCCAAAGTGATTAAAAGACTGCTGCTGGAGAGTAAAAGAAATAAGTGTTATATAATGTGTTGCAATGCCCCTCAAGTAGATTACGAAAAGTATACAGTTTGCTCTAATTGCCTGCGACGTGAAATTAAGCCCCCAGAGCCGAGGCCTTTAAAGTGTTGTGGTAGGCGAATGACCATAGAAGAAGACACTTCGGCCGTGTGTGAAATCTGTGGCCGTATAGTTTTTAATGCGGTGCCCTGTGCTACCTTTGGTCAATGTTATGCTAACGGCGGTCGTAAAAAGACGCCATATAAGAGAATTATTTACTTTAGAAAGTGGATGCGAATTATTTTAGGTTTAGAGCCAGTCTATGTTGATAAGAAAACCTTACGGCAGATAAAAGCTCATCTCAAAGAACCCACGCCACAGGGTTTGAAAAAGACTCTAAAAAAATTAAAGCTACAAAAATATAATAATGGCATTTCTTATATTTTGTCAGAAATAACCGGAGAAAAAATTCCCGACGTTTCTATGCAAATTATGCGTAGGGCCGAAGGAATGTTTATTCAGCTGCGAGGGAAAAT